>LBNU01025700.1:100152-113328 GCA_014162995.1 Artemisia annua | reverse complement strand
CCAAAAGACGCTTTTCATAGGCTTGTTTAATGGTCAGATATGGGATGAGTGTACAAACAGATCTTCTGATCGATGGGTTGAAAACAAACACCATATAGTGAGGGAGAATGGGACCATAAGAAAAAGCCCAAACGCCGTGTGACCAACCTATTGGTTTCAAGTGAGAAAAAGAGAGGTTTGTATGAACAGGTGCGAAAGCGAAATTCTGACACATATAATGCATGTAACCTTTAAAACCTTGACGATATTGTAAAACATAAGGGAAATTATTGGCCTGTCGAACACTGGATTTAATAGTGAAATATAAAAAAAAAAAAAAAAAAAAAATCTTTTAAATACTAAAAGTTTAGGCATGGTTAGGCATCACATTGCCACTAAAAATAAGTAATTAGGCATGATTAGGCATGAAATTAGTTGGATTAATTCTATTGGTTAATTACAAATTAGTATTAGGCATGGTTAGGCAACATTGCCACCACCCTAATGAAACCAAGAGATGGTATTCATAATTACTTTGTTAAATATGTTTATGTTTCATTGTAAATATATAAACATGAAGTCTTTTAATTAGTACAAGACTTATAATAAAGTAAGACGTTAAATAATTACGTTTCTTAATTAAGACATATACAAGAAGTCATTGAGTTGATCAATGATTTATAACATATAGTGGGAATTTAACAGTTTATGTCTTCTTGTTAAGACATGGACATGAAGTGACTTGTTCAAAAAGTACTTATGTTATATAGCATGCAATTGGCTTGGAAAAACAATTGTACCATTAAGTTGATTTAGTTGGTGAATAGATAAGCCAAACGAAATATATTTATCTTACATATTGTTAAATTGTCTTACAATATTAATTCTAATAAAATACCATATTATGGTATGTTCAGTTAGGAAAATCAAACTCTTGTTGTATGTTGTAGTGTTTGATTCAAGATAATTATATCTTCTTTTCTTCAAAAAGTTTTCAATGTTAGAAAATTGAGTATGGATTGAATATACTCAATCAGACTCCTAGAAGATTAATAAGACACCATTGTAGTATGAAATGTGATAAATCACATCAAGTCTTATAAAATGAAACTCTGAATTTGTTAAACTTCTGTTGAAGAAGGTTATTAACAAACTGATGTCAGGAATTGTCATTGTGTTTTGTAATATATCGAAAGAGAACATTGTATTGTTGCTCTATATGCCTAGTATTTATAGATAGTCTTTTAATTACTAAAAGCAAGTGAGAGTTTTGATCTTGAAAAGATAAAATTACAAGATACATAATCTTCTGAAATACACTAGTAAATATCATGATGAGGCTAGACATGTAAATGTCAACCTCAAGATGATGGAATTCTCATTCATAGATCCAAAAGGATATCTCAGATATTTGATTAATATGCTGAGGATTATTTTATGATGCATTACCAAATATTGGATTGGGTAAATTACTCATACTATGAATGTTATAGATGCGTCGGCATTATGTTTTGTAATGCATTACCAATTTAATTACCAAATATTGAATTGGGTAAGATGATGGATTCTCATTCATAGATCCGAAAGGATATCTCATATATTTGTCATTGTGTTTTGTAATATCCCGAAAGGGAACTCTTTTCTCTTCCGTTTTTAACTCTATTGAAGTCGAAAACATTTGTGTTCTTCGTGGTTCGTGCAAATGAAAGAGGATACTTGTTTGTGTTCGGTTGTGACAAAGAAACAAGAAACGAATTTGTTTAAAGTAAAAACAAGGTACGAAATTAATTTGTGATTGTGGATAGTTTGTATTTGTTCGAGCAGTAAACAAAAGAACATGGACGGACTTTTTATATATTTGCTGCTTGTTTGATTGGTGGCTGCGTTTTGTTGAAAATGTTTTAAAAAATGTGGTGTTCTTCAATAATTAGGGTTTTTGATAATGGTATTGAATTATTTAGTTTAAAAGTGGTTTTGGGCTAGACAAGTGCTATTCGAATATGGGCTTGTTTTTAAAAAAAATGTATTCTCTTTTTAGTTTTGTTTACAGTTTCGTAACGATACAGTTGGGAGAGAATACTTTGGTTTATTCTCTAGGATACTTTAGTTTATCCTGGTCCTGGATACTTTGGTTTATCTCGTATTAAAAAAAAGATACTTTCGGTTATCCGCAAAAAGGACACTTTGGATTATCCCGTATGCAAAGCAAAAAAATAAAATAAAAATAATAATAATACTTGGTTTCTTTAGGTTTATCAGTTCGTGACTTGCTGCTTGAAGATTTGCTTCCGCTTGCTTTCGGATGTCTTCATCAACAATTATTTATTTGTTTTAATTTAATGTTTTTAACTTTTTACTCCAATCCGAGCTTTCGCGATTTCACCGCTCTGATTGCGGGTGTATTGGGCTNTCTCCTCGTCTCGCAGAAAAAGACATCGAACCACTACTAAACGTCTGCTCAAAATTCTTCATATCAATTGTTAAACTCCTTAGGCTGTCATGAACTTGACCTATTTGTTCACCAATTTGCTCACCAAATTTATTCACTGTGACCAATGTCCTTTTAATGTCACGGCTCTGATCAGCTTGAACATCAATATTAAAGAATCTTAACAAAGTGGCATCAACCTCTTTGAGTTTTAGTGAGTGAGTAAATCTTTTGAAAAGGTTCCATTTTATTTTCAAGCATTTGTATACAAGTTTCTTAGCTTCTTCTGTTTCATCAGCAAACATTTCGCACTGTGAACGCGAACGATCAAGTTGGAGATTAAGGTTATGGATTTCTTCAATGATTGGGTTTATTCTGTCTAAAGTGGCTTTGAGCTGCTTCAGTTGGGGTTTAAAATTGTATGTCACGCTAGCTACATAAATTACTGCATCAGTTAGTTTTGAAATGGGTTCAGAATAAGGATCAAGACCCATTTCTTGTTGCTAAAATTGATATTAAGATGAGGGAATGATTGGGTGGATTGTGTTTTGATGAAAATAGAAGTGTTTCATTAGATTCTATTCACAGGTTTGAGCTTTACTATTGGAGCTTTTGGTCAACGCGTTAGAAGTGGCCACCTACTTGCTCCCATCAAAATTACAAAGAGGACAAAAAACATAGACTTTATGTCGGCTCGACTGGTCCAATTTTTTTAGAAAGTTGCTCCTAAATTATGATGACTTGAAACTAAAGTTTAGTACACACTTGAAACTAAATTCATCTTTAAACAAACAAATAATAAATCTTGATTGTATAAGGTAGAAAATGATGATGACGACAGATAGGCTACAAAAACCATGATTTTTAGGATCTCGATCTCAATCTTAAGATTTTACGATTTTACAATACTCAAAAGCAAAAACGATCTTTTTCTTACGTATGATTTTTTTGAGATATGATCTTAATAGGATCTTCTCGATCCAACAACTAACAACTAACATCTAACAACTAACCCACCGTTCAAAAAAAAAAAATATAGGATCTTCTCGATCAATCTAAACTTACTTTCTCGAACTATAAGCTAAAAACAATACAAGTTTTATGTATTAAGTTTTGTGGAATATGAAAAAAAAGAGACTAATTGTATTAAACATTGCATAATCATAATTTTGACCTACAATTTAATGATATATGATAATATGATTTATAATAATATGTATATTTGTGTAATTTTACAACGTCTAAATATAAAAATGATACTATAGTAGGATCTTAAGATCCTGATCCATCCGAACAATCACGATCTTGCAAAGATAAAAACGATCCTAGGTAAAATCTCGATTTTAATAACCTTGACTAGAACTATTGTTAAAAAATCTTGGAGAAAATGTAAAATAAAGAAACAGATCCTAAAAGAAATAAATATTAAAATGATACTTTGTATAGTACATGTGAAAGTCACTTCTTTCAAGCTTTGTCAAACGTTAAGTGTGCCATCACTTTAAGTCTTCATAGTTCAAAGAAAGGTCTTTAAAATCGAGATTTTACATAATATCGTTTTCGTGTTTGTAAGATCGTGATCATAAGATCGGTTAGGGATCCTACGATCCTACTAAAATGCCATTTTCTAATAATCTTTGCAATATTATTCAAATCTACAAATTATTGTATATCATAAACACAAAATTATATGAATGTTCAATGAACTTGTTGTCTTAAGTTATGAATATGAAACTTTTAAGAAGAATCACATGTTTTTTTTTTTAAATTATATAAAAACATAATCCATAAATTTATAGTTTATTAGTTTGCGGTTTCAGAAAATTAAGACCGGATCGAATTATATCTTAAGATCCTATGGTCAAGATCGAGATCTTATACGATCTAAAGCTTGTTAAAATCCTACCTAGGATCCAGATCGTTTTTGCTTTGTAAAATCGTAAAACTGTAAGTTCCTAAGATAAGGATCGGGATCTTAACAACTATGGCTCAAAGTTATAGTACTTTTTGTATTTTTGTAAACTATATTAATCGGAGTTCAGTTCACACTCAAACTCCAAATTATTGTTTTGTAATTTTCAATTAGCAAATAAAACTAGTGGCAATAGTGACTTTATCATCATCGTTAACTCAATGCCATATTAGTTTTTTAACACCACCAATATCACCATCAACATAGTGTAATAACACAACCAACACCACCACTCAAATATACCACTAGGGGGTGAATCGGGTCGGTCGGGTTCGAGTCACTCGGGTCTCGGGTCAAGGCTCAAAAAATGTACCCTAACTCGAGCTTTTTTGATTGAAAATGTATCAAAGTTGTCACTTTTTACTTAGTTGTGTGTCACTTTTTTTTTCCTATTAAATGTACTAATTGCTAATTATTCTATTGTGTGTACTAAATGACATGATTAAGCAAAAAATTCCTACTTGTCATTCATTAGCAAAAAATTAGCCATTAATCCAGCCACGTCATCTTAGTAAACTTACTCCCAAACACACCCTTAAAAGTGATGACTATCCATCCCTGTTAACCCAGAAATAAACATTACAACGTGTAGAAGCAATCCTCAGAAGTGATTTCAAATTCAACAGTGATGACTATGCATTCCTGTTAACCCAAAAAATTAGCAAAAAATAAACATTACAACATTTAGATCTTTATAAACCCAATCCATACATAATAAACAATTACAAAAGTATACCTCCAACACCTTTAGATCATCATAAACATCTTCAACAAATCGAATACTCTCATATCCATTCAACAAACCTAATGAAAAATCCAGAGCTTTATTCAACAAGAACATAAGTGATTCCAAACTGACTCGGCCACATCGATTGATTGTAGAAGCAACCTTCAGAAGTGATTTCAAACTCAAGCATAGACTTTAGAAATTTTTGTACATATATTTATCTCCAGTTTCTCTCAAATCAAGAACAAGACATTACAACCATGTGACCCACATATCACAAGAACAGATAACGATTTGTCAATAGATTTCAAATTGGAAATGGAGACCTGTAACCCACCTTAAAACATGGCGGTTGTTACGACCCGTGCCCGATTTGACTAAAATTTTTGACTTTTACGCGAAAATGGCTTAACTTTAACAGACATTCTGTTACTTTTTTGACCATTGACAAAAATCTATAAACATTCAGACTCTATTTTTAAATGAAACTAGAATCAATTACCTTCGAAATGATGAGTGACACAACTTCCAACGAGCCATGGTTGATTTTATACAAAATAAAGAAAACGACCAAAAACTGTAAAACCCTCTTGTGCGCTAACGAACCCTTTTATGCATTAAGGACCTGTCATGTGCACTATTACCCTCTTATTGTATACCCCCAAAATTCGGTACAGCAGAAGCATTTGGGTCATGGGTTGCTACGTATTGGATCACAACACAAATAATAAAGAACAGATCACATTATCCGTGAAAATACATTAACTTGAATAAACGAGTTTCATCATTGTTTGGATTGCGGAATACAATGCCCAAGTGTTGTCCCATAATACAAAAGTTGAGAGTCTATGACCAATGCCCTGCACTGCCCTGCCTTGAAACATCATAAAGTTAAGCACCTAAGAAAAACATGCTTAAAAAGTCAACAAAAAGCTGGTGAGTTCATAGGTTTAAATATAAAGCAGTAAGTTGGATCATAAGCAAAGCATGTGAATATATCAATGAATATAATGTCACTCAAAAGTGAAGTCTATTACGTCAGCACTAAGTTCATGCAACCGAAGCTTATGTGCATGCTCTAGAAGCACGTTAAATAAAGCCCTTGTAAGTGTCTATCCCGTGACACTCGTGTTTTGACATGTTATATGCTCGCATTTGGTCAACCTGGCCAAATCGAGCGGGGGTGTCATCCCAAATAGATCTATTTATAGCATTTGCACTTCCCCGCAGGAATTGACGGTTCATGAGTTTGGGCATGTGGGATTCAGTGTCTTAGGCTAATTCTACGTAATAGTTTGATAAAAGCATGAGTTCAGTTCAGGTCCAAATAAAAGTTTTGCATGTTTCTCACCCCCAAGGTTTAATAAACAAGTAATGAGAGTAAAAGTGGGGCTATAAATTCACCTCAGCAAATAAACAGTCTGAAATGAATAAGTCAAATAGTGATAGTGAGCGGCTCCGACACGCGATCTAGATTAGTATGACAAGTTTTAGTTTACAGGCTTATGTTTAAGACTCGATGAAGCTTAAATAAATTCAAGAGCTTTTAAGTGTTTGTGTTATTGTTGCTTGTGTAGTAGTATTTAAGTTTAAATAGTTTCTAAGTGTTTGTAAGTATTAGCTCTTGGAAAGTGTATAAGCATATACATAAGTTTACAATAATAAGAGTATTCATGACGAATAACTCTTCGTTCCAAAAGTATTCACATGACGATGTACGGAAAATAATCACAAATAAGGTATCGTGAAGAATATATGTCGGAAGTATAAGAATATCGTTAGTTATAAGTATATTTACATATAAGGATATGAGAAAAGTTCAATACGAAACAACATTTATCTAAAAAACAAATAACAATATCTCAACCATCCATCTTTCTTCCATCCAACGGTTTAGATTAAAATGAACAAATATACTAAGGGGCATTTTAGTCATTCCATACTTTCTACCTAACCCCCTAAACACACTCGTCTCACTCATCTCTCTCTCTCAGATCCTCAGATCCCCAAACCACCCAGGTCTCACTGCTGACGTCATCATTGTTAATTATTTCTTCTTCGTTTTGATGAACGGAGACGGTGTTGTCGACCGCGAAGGCGTTCCGGTTGCCGGAAAAGAAGTGATGTCAGCGGGAACTTGAGATTGAACACCCACGGTGAGCCGGATATTGAAGGCTTATTGTCAGGTGAGATTGAGCTTGCTGACGTCATGTTCCGGTTGACTGTGGTGGTTGTTGTGATTTGTGATGACGTGGGTTTACGGATTTAGAATCAATATATCAGCTTAGATTCACTTGGATGAAAGGAAAAGGAAGAAAGAAAAGAAAAAAAGTTGAGCCGGAAGTTAGCCGGACATTTTAACATTAGCTGATTGACGAAGAAGATGGAAAATGGTAAGAAAAAAGAAAGTTTATTAGTGGTCAAAAGTTGTGGTCATGTAGAGTAGGCTTTTGTTCTTTTCAATGTCAGGTCTAGTTTTCTCTTTTTTCTTTTTATTAGAATTACTTTGTTAGTATTTTTCTACTACTTTAATAGAAATGATATCTGATATATTATGTTTTGTTATTCTTCGACTGTAAGCTGCAAAGTTTTTTCTCTTTTTCATTTGATAGAAAAATTTAATACGTCAATGAATCATTGTTTATAGAAAAAGATGTATTAAAAAGTGTTAGTAACCATACAACCATGAATAATTTCTTAAGATACAAGAAATTAAGTAGCATTAAAGACACCAAGACTTAGTGTGAATTAGTTATGTATGATGCTTGAATTTATTGTGAAATAACATTAAAATGGACTGGTACAGACCCGAACCCACCCATTGATTAGTTGACTAATTGACCAATCGATTTTTTTCGCTTAATAAAATTGGGAACAACCTTGGTTTCCCGGCTAGGTCCCTTGTGATTTCATACAGAATCCCATGGGATTCACAATGAATCCCTTGTGATTTCATACAGAATCCCATGGGATTCACAATGAATCCCATGGGATGCACCAAAGAATCCTATAGGATTCATACTGAACCCTTTGTGATTTATCGTCTTTTTACGAATCCTGTGGGATTTCTTTACGAATCCCGTGGGATTTTTTGGGACGGAAATTTTGAAAAAAAAATTCGTCTTTTTACGAATCCCATGGGATTTTTACGAATCCCATGGGATTTTTCTGGACGGAAATTTTGAAAAAAAAAAATCATCTTTTTATGAATCCTGTGAGATTTCTTTACGAATCCCGTGGGATTTTTCTGGACGGAAATTTTGAAAAAAAATTTCGTCTTTTTACGAATCCCATGGGATTTTTACGAATCCCGTGGGATTTTTCTGGATGGAATTTTGAAAAAAAAAACGTCTTTTTACGAATCCCATGGGATTTTTACGAATCCCGTGGGATTTTTCTGGACGGAAATTTTGAAAAAAAAATCGTCTTTTTACGAATCCCATGGAGCTTTTTACGAATCCCGTGGGATTTTTCTGGACGGAATTTTGAAAAAAAAAAATCATCGAAAGTATATAACAATGCATATCTATAGAAAGATAATTTTTTTCTCGTCGCGATGGTGTATTTTTCGTAGCTTGAAGATTTACCGTTTTCTATAATTATTACGATGATCTGAGATGTAATACCCAAATTAGACTTCCGCTGCTTCATTACGATTTTTGGGGTGTTACATTTTTACCATTAGACCAATCGTAGTGAGACCGAACCAATTCGGTCGGTCCCCAAGAATGAACGCGTCCCCTTTCTACTAGACCATACCAAACACGTATCTTCTAAAAAAATTTGAAAGATTTGTCGCCTAGCCGTGTATGAGTGTTTTTTTAATATATTTTTGTGAGGTATATTTTTTTTATTGTAACTACGGTCTAACTGAGTCGGCGCTGAAATGACGAGGCCGTTTGGTCACAAGTATGATCACCAGCTACCCGTCTTAGAGTAATAATATAGGTTGAAAATATTAAACACATATTTTATTGGAGATAAGTATCACGCCTATAACATGCTTAATTATGAGTGACTACACATGCATGACACATCAATATCGATAATTGTTGGTATGATAAACTCATCATATTATGTAGTATTTTTTAATTTTTGGGTAAAATGCAAAAATGGTCACTAAAGTATCACGAAATCGCAAAAATGGGACCGAGTCATAAAGGCGTGCAAAAAAACCACTAACGTTACGTAAAAGTGCAAAATAGCCACCGAGAGCGTTTTTCCGTTAGTTTCCTCGTTAAGTGCCACATCACCAAGGGCATTATCGTCATTTCATTGCTTTAAGGATTAATATGTCCACATGTCGATTCAGGGACTAAATTTGCAATTTGAGTTTGATCTTTTATTGCACTTCACCACTACCACCACCCTTTACCAACACCACCACCCTCTACCGCCACCACCACCACCACCCTCTACCACCACACAACCACCACCACCACCCTCTACTATAATAGAGCCGATGTACAGACAGAGGCAGTAGGAAAACTAAGTGACGACTTCACTGCAATTAAGACTTGCAAATTGCAGGATAAAGTCAAACCAAGTGTATTTAGTAAATCATATAGCAATGTACATCTACCCTTTTATAGTAATCTCGTTCCTAGTGCTTGTTTTCCAAGGTGTAGGAACAGTGTAAACTTAGGTCTTAGAGATGATGACGAAAATTCGTTTAGTTACAATCACCACAGCACCAAGATGAAGGCAATTAGGCTGCAGTCACGTGCTGGTTATCGAAGAAAAAGGCAGATGATGACTACTAAGTATTGGAAATCAGTGCCAAAGCTGAAAGATTACGAGCTATCTAACACTACCAGTAAGTGGAATACTCTCGAACACTGATATTATATTGCAAGTTCATTTCATGTTATCTCTTCTAATTTGGTCGTTATTTGGTTCTTTTAGGTATCGGAGTCAAACACTTTGACGACTACAGGAAAAATATACAAGCGTCAACGTTGTCAAGTAGAGGTGGGTGCTAAGAGAAGGAAGTTGTTCCACCATAGCCCGAAACTCAGGGGCGGAGCCAGAACTTTATTGTCGAGGGGGCAAAATATGATAATTTTTAGAAACTACACTAAAAATTGGTCCGTTGGGGGGGGGGCAAATTACAAAAATAGCCGAAAATTTTTGAAAATTTACACTACAATTTTTTTCGCCGGGGGGTCACGTGACCCCCCGGACCCCCCTTTATCTCCGCCCCTGCCGAAACTTGATTATGTGCATGAGGCAAGTAGTGAAAGTATATCTAATTTACCTGAGAGGAATGCCGGTGGAGATATGAAGTGTATGCCTGCTGCTTCACATAAAGGTCCTTAACTATTTTCCAACTTCCATTTTATATATCACATCGAGGCAAACATTCAGCTAACTAATTGCATTATGGTCATACAGCAAAAGCAGCTACATCTTCGGTTACCAGCCATAAAAGTTCCTTTTAGTCTAAGGATGGTCATGGTACACACTCACTCAATCTGTCATGTATATACAGTTATATTTTCGTTTGACGAGTATCTCACGTGCATATTGTTTCTTAATTCAGTGAAATTTAGCATAAAGTCCTTTACAGTGCCAGAACTATATATTGAGATGCCAGAGACAGCGACAGTAGGTTATTTGAAGGTACGAGTTTTGAACTTTTTTCTTTCCAATGTATACGTTCTGTTTTTTGATGATTAAGCATCCTTTATTTTTCTGTCACTAAAATTGAAACTAAACAGAGTCTGTGATAAGTTTAGACGATAACACGTATTGACTATCTTTTTCCACAGAGGGCCGTGATGAAAAAGTTGACAGATATTCTAGGAGGTGAATTAGATGTTGGAGTACTTCTTCAAGGCAAGAAAGTTAGAGATGAAAACCAAACTCTACAACAAATGGGCATTACATTTGACAGTGATACATTGGGATTCATGTTGGAGCCTAATCATCCTGAAGGTTCCTCTTCTCCGATTCAGAAAGAACCTCCATTGTTGTTACCATCTGACAGTCACCAACCACTAATCAAGTAATATAATAATTTCCCCATGATATACTCTGTATATGCTTACATTAGTTGGGTGGTGGTGGTGGTGGCGGCAGTAGAGGGTGGTGGTGTTGGTTGTGTGGTGGTAGAGGGTGGTGTTGGTGTAGAAAAATATAAACTGAACAATTCTATTAACTTCACTTCAAAAGATTACAACACAAACTGTTCTCAAACAGAGGTACAAAAGCTTGATCTCAATCAAGTAAAACCACCAGACAATATAAAGATAAATAAAGTTTTTTCTGGATGGATAACAAGTGTGAGAGTAGATTGTGCAGGTGATTAGGCTCACATGAATCAATGTTATCACTGTCAAATGTAATGCCCATTTGTTGTAGAGTTTGGTTTTATCTCTAGTCTTCCTTGAGATATCAACAGTCTATCACTCTAGAATAATCTGTCAACTTTTTCCATCACGGCCCTCTGTGGAAAAGATAGTCCAATACGTGTTATCGGGGTCTAAACTTATCACGACTCTGTTTGTTTCAATTTTCAGTGCAGAAAAATAAAGGAGCTTAATCATCAAAAAACAGAACGTATACATTGGAAAAGAAAAAAGTTCAAAACTCGTACCTTCAAATAACCTACTGTCGCTGTCTCTGGATCTCAATTATATAGTTTCTGGCCCACTGTAAAGGACTTTATGACTAAATTTCATGAATTAGAAACAATATGCACGTGGAGCATACTCGTCTCAAATCGAAAATATAACTGTATATCATGACAGATTGAGTGGAGGTGTGTACCATGACCATCCTTAGACTAAAAGGAACTTTTATGCTGTAACCGAAGATGTAGCTGCTTTTGCTGCTATGACCATAATGCAATTAGTAGCCTGAATGTTGGGCCTTCGATGTGATTATAAATGGAAGTTGGAAAATAGTTCAAGGACTTATGGCTGAAGCAGCAGCATACACTTCATATCTCCACCGGCATTCATCTTCAATAATTAGATATACTTCACTACTTGGGCCTCGATGCACATAATCAAGTTTCGGCAGGGGCGGAGGATTAAAGGGGTCCGGGGGGTCACGTGACCCCCCCCGGCGGAAAAAAAATTGTAGGTGTAATTTTCAAAAATTTTCGGCTATTTTTGTAATTTGCCCCCCCCCCCAACGGGACCAATTTTTAGGTGTAGTTTCTAAAAAATTTCATATTTTGCCCCTCGACATAAATCTGGCTCCGCCACCTGAGTTTCGGGCTATGGTGAACAACCTTCCTTCTCTTAGCACACCTCTACTTGACAACGTTGAACGCTTGTATATTTTTCTGTAGTCGTCAAAGTGTTTGACTCCGATACCTAAAGAACCAAATAACGACCAAATTAAAGGATAACATGAAATGAACTTGCAATATAATATCAGTGTTCGGAGAGTATTCCACATTACTGGTAGTGTTGATAGCTCGTAATCTTTCACTTTGGCACTGATTTCCAATACTAGTAGTCATACATCTGGCCTTTTTCTTCGATAACCCAGGCACGTGACTGCAGCCTAATTGCCTTCATCTTCGTGCTGTAGGTGATTGTAATAACGAATTTTCGCATCATCTTAAGACCTAAAGTTTACACTGTTTCCTACACCTTGGAAAACAAGCACTTTAGAACGAGATTACTATAAAAGGGTAGATGTACATTGCTATATGATTTTTTTACTAAATACACTTGGTTTGACTTTTATCCTGCAATTTGCAAGTCTTAATTGCAGGAAGTCGTCACTTATTTTTCCTACTGCTCTGTCTGTACATCGGCTACTATTATTTATTAGGAGGGTGGTGTGGTGGTTGTGTGGTGGTAGAGGTGTCGGTGGTGGTGGCGGTTAGAGGGTGGTGGTGTTGGTAAAAGGTGGTGGTAGTGGGAAGGCATAAAGAGATCAAACTCAAATTGCAATTTAGTCCCTGAATCGACATGTGGACATATAATCCTTAAAGCAATGAATAATGACGATAATGCCCTTGGTGATGTGGCATATAACGAGAAACTAACGGAAAACGCTCTCGAGTGGCTATTTTGCACTTTTACGTAACGTTAGTGGTTTATTCTCTCT
>LBNU01025700.1:70734-99594 GCA_014162995.1 Artemisia annua | reverse complement strand
GAGTTTTGAACTTTTTTCTTTCCAATGTATACGTTCTGTTTTTTGATGATTAAGCATCCTTTATTTTTCTGTCACTAAAATTGAAACTAAACAGAGTCTGTGATAAGTTTAGACGATAACACGTATTGACTATCTTTTTCCACAGAGGGCCGTGATGAAAAAGTTGACAGATATTCTAGGAGGTGAATTAGATGTTGGAGTACTTCTTCAAGGCAAGAAAGTTAGAGATGAAAACCAAACTCTACAACAAATGGGCATTACATTTGACAGTGATACATTGGGATTCATGTTGGAGCCTAATCATCCTGGCAGTAGAGGGTGGTGGTGGTGGATGGGTGGCGGTAGAGGGTGGTGGTGTTGGTAAAGGGTGGTGGTGTTGGTAAAGGGTGGTGGTGGTGGTGAAGTGAAATAAAAGATCAAACTCAAATTGCAAATTTAGTCCCTGAATCTACACGTGGACATATTAATCCTTAAAGCAATGAAATGACGATAATGCCCTCGGTGATGTGGCACTTAACGAGGAAACTAACGGAAAAACGCTCTCGGTGGCTATTTTGCACTTTTACGTAACGTTAGTGGTTTTTTTGCACGCCTTTATGACTTGGTACCATTTTGCGATTTCGTGATACTTTAGTGACCATTTTTGCATTTTACCCTTAATTTTTAGACTTTTCTCATAAAAAAATTTACCCGCCACAAACTCAAGCAAAATTATCACGACACACAGTTACCCTTAAAATAATAGCAACAATGCAACATTGACAAATACCTTTTTTTGTGATAATTGAGGTTTGCTTACGTGGGCAATCAATTTTATAAAAGAACGAAGTGCGGGACCAAGTTTTGAAGGCAAACGGGACCAAGAGAGTGACATATTTTACACGTGATCATTGACTAAATATCATGTAACAAAACATTGCCTACCTTATCAATTTCATCAGTAAGAAGATCAGCATGCTGAAACCACCATCACAATCTACCAATCAAGTCAGGCCAATGTTGTTTGCTGTATTTCTTGTGTTATTTTCATTGGAAGTTATCGACTCACGGTCCCTCGTTAAGACACTGCCAGGATTCGATGGTGATCTTCCTTTCACACTCGAAACTGGGTAACCTCGTGATACTCTTTTTAACTGAATTATGTTGGTTTTATTTCCTGTTTTCGGTTTTATACTATATGAACTCTTACTATAACTATGTACGTGGTTTGATAAAAGGTACATTGGGTTAGGAGAGTCCGATGAGGTGCAGTTATTTTACTACTTTATTGAGTCTGAAGGGAACCCGAAAGATGACCCTCTCATGCTTTGGATGAGTGGAGGCCCTGGATGTTCTTCTGCCTCTGGCCTCTTTTATGAAATTGGTAATTTCTTATATCTTTAGCTTGTTTTAGCCAAAACAGCTTTTACGTCTTTTCACTAGACTAGAAGCTTCTAGTCTAGTGAAAATGAAATTGGTAATTCTTTTCAAAATGAAATTGGTAATTCTCAAGAATTGGAGATTGTATTCCTAGTTTGATTCTGTCTGAATGTTCTTCTGTTTAGCATCTTAAAAGCTGCATGGGCATGTCCATCATTTTTTGGTTTGCTATGTGTATTGTTGTTTATCATTGTGGTATAATATATATTCACTAGTTTCACCAAAAAAAAGTGTGGAGGTCCCAACCCAACTTTGAATTCAGCTCACAGTCCGGTTTGGTAATTCAGAAACGTAACCGGCATTCCTGTTTTGGTAATTCTGAAACGTAACCGTCATTCCGAAACAAGTGCTGATCGTGACATTAATTAACTAGCTAGCATTGAGATTGCAAAATAAGTATAAGGTGATCCTATATATGAGTAGGTTTCTTCATTTCAAGTTCCTAGATATTTTTATTTTTATATAATTTTTTGCATAGGTCTTAATATGTTTCCAGGATCGATTGAACAAGAACAACTTCATGCAGAATCATCATAAAAGAATCAATAAGTAAGAAACAAAAGAAGATGGGTTGAACCCTAATAATCTGATATTGATAATGAAAAAGGGTTACTCTGAATGTTACAGAATCTACACTATATATAAGATATGAATCGGTGTCTACAAGAGACATAACGTTTCATCAAAGCGTTGCAACCCTAAATAACACGTTACAATGAAAATAACCGCTATATAAATCCTAACTGCCTTCATCTTTCTGTCCAGTGGGTTTGTTGGCCTGCGGCCCAAACCAGGAAAATAGCGGGCTTTTGTTTTGGCGTCAAAGACATTAAAGCATGTCCAACATGTTCCTCCCTAATGTCGAGATGCCAAAACCTTCAATCTTTGCAGTTTTTATCTTCTTTGTTCTTTCAATTTCGAGATGCCAAAATCTTCATTTGTGATCATCCTTATATCCAGGTAGATCAATGAGACTCGGTTACTTCCACCTTTACTGCCGTGATCTTCATTATATCCATGTTGATCATCTTTGTCTGGTTAAATCCACCATCTGACTTTTGGGCAGTTTCTTCTTTCAATTGGCATCGATGTAAGACTCTTGAATGATGATTGTAAGACATGATTTGGGTGTTGTTTGTTCCCTTGGCTCTGATACCACTTTTGCACAGGTCTTAATATGTTTCCAGAATCGATTGAACAAGAACAACTTCATGCAGAATCATCATAAAAGAATCAATAAGTAAGAAACAAAAGAAGATGGGTTGAACCCTAATAATCTGATATTGATAATGAAAAAGGGTTACTCTGAATGTTACAGAATCTACAGTATATATAAGATATGAATCGGTGTCTACAAGAGACATAACGTTTCATCTAAGCGTTGCAACCCTAAATAACACGTTACAATGAAAATAACCGCTATATAAATCCTAAATGCCTTCATCTTTCTGTCCAGTGGGTTTGTTGGCCTGCGGCCCAAACCAGGAAAATAGCGGGCTTTTGTTTTGGCGTCAAAGACATTAAAACATGTCCAACATAATTAATGTCTTTGTTCGAAAGTTCGTCCAGTACTAAGTATTGATTTGTCGAGACGAATTGCTGCCACATGAAACTAATAGCAACCTCAGTTGGGATTAAGTTAACATGGAGAAAAAGTATCCTATCAGGATTCACCCCTGTATAAAAAATCCAATGTAAGTATAAATATGTATCCAAAATCCGTGATCAATAAAAGTCATTCTAGTTAATTTGGTTGAGGATGTAGCACGGTTATCCTATTTGTGTAAACCATGCAACTCGGTTGCGTAATTGTTTCAATTTTTAACATTGCCAGGAGTTTTGCTCGGATACTCTAGCAAACAGCGAAATTTTTTGCTTTACAAACGTACATGTGTGTAACTCTGATAGTTCTGTGCAGGCCCCCTCACTTTTCCATATGCAACCTCTACTTTGGAGAAGCCAGTACTTGAGTTAGTTCCTGACAGTTGGACAAAGGTGTCTAAATCTTACCTGAAGTATTGCTTGTTGTATATATACGCTAATAAATAGAGACATTCAGGTTAAAAAACAATGTGCCGAGTTACTTCACGCTGATTTCATACCAATGTAATTACATCACATTTTAGGTGGCCAGCATAATATTTCTTGATCAACCCGCTGGGTCTGGATTCTCCTATGCAAGAACTCCTGAAGCTTACATAACAAATGATACATCAGCAGCAATAAATTCATACAATTTTCTGAGGAAGGTGGGTCATTATCCTGTATAAGCAATTACTTCTCCATTTTCTCAGTAAACATATATCTTCAATGCATATATGACGTGTAGTTTTCAAAGAAATTACTTTATCTGCTGTAAATACAAACTAAAATGGAAGTTGCTGGCTATGTATTTCTTTTTGCAGTGGCTAATTGAGCATCCTAAATTTCTCAACAATCCGTTGTATATTGGTGCAGATTCGTACAGTGGCATAGTGCTGCCAATTATTGTTGAGGAAATATATAACGGTACTCATAGATAGTTTAATTCCATGGTATCGAGCTTGTAATAGAAAAACGAAATTCTTCACCTCAAAACACTATAGTCATCTTGTTAGCCATAATTTAAAAAATTTAGACTCTTTCATCTAGCTTCTGTAGTAGACGTCATAAGTTACTTTTAAGTTAGATTATGGCCTAGTACCTGATTTTCAGCTTCTTGTTTCCATCCTTTGTAGGTAATGAAGTTGGAAAATTGCCACATCTCAATTTCAAGGTACAAATTAGTTATTTATCAACACAACTTGTTGTAATAATTATTTTGTTACAATATATGCTGAATTTACTTAACTGGTTACATTGAATTTTATAATTCCAGTTTTTTGAATAAAACTAATTTTTTATGGATCACTTAATTGGATTTTTTTTCTTCGAGTTAGAGGTATGTTCTTGGTAATCCTCTAACAGATACAAATGGAGGCACTAACTCAAGAATGCCATTTGCTCATCGAATGGCATTATTGTCGGATGCAATCTACAAGGTACGTAATGGAGCATATTTAAGCTGCCTGCAGTTTCACTACTTTTTAGTATTTGAACTGTGTTATATAATGGTTGGAAGATCCTCTCTAAACCATGTCAAATGACCTATTTCCCCCTCCTTTGACTTGGCTTTATTTTAAAAGTCTTAACTTTGGTAGTGGTCAAATAACCCCTTTTTATACCAATTATTTGTTCTAATACTCATACATGTTATACCATAACAAAAAAAATAAAAAATTTTACTCTCGGTCTTAGGGTGTTACAAAACATGATCTATGCAGTATCTAGGCATTGTCATCTACCCGTACTTAGGTGCTGCATGCACAAACAAAGCTCAATATGTCCGGAATTAAATCGCTTTCTTTTGCAGTCAACTAAAGAAAATTGCCATGGAGACTACGTAAATGTAGATCCCGACAACAATCTGTGCAAACATGATCTTCAAGTGGTAAATAAGGTACTACAATAGTAGTTTTTTCAATTTGGGTTATTAGCTATATATTCTGCATTTGTATTCTTCTTAATGCTCCTTTCTTTGCTCTGTAGTGCCTTGAAAGAATTTTCACGTCACAGATTCTAGAGCCGACTTGTGATCTACTTCAGATGTCTTCAAATCTGACACCTCCAGGAGGCTTAACAGCTGTTGACAAGACATTTCTCGATAATTGGTCGTTAGCAGAATTCAGATGCAAGGGTGCCGATATTATTCTCTTTCTCTCTCTAGTTCTTACACTGTGTGTTTTAAGCTTCACTACTATTCTCCTCCCCCCAACCCGCCCAATTGTCATTAAGTATGCGGTTATTTAGAACAAGAGGCACAATATGCCAAATGGTGATGATGTTTTAATTTTCCTTCCCATTTTTAGAGTTATAATGTTTTCTTGTATACGTACCATTCAATCGCAATTTGCAGGATGACCTTTTTTTATTTTCCTATGTTTGGCTAATAACAGGGATGTGCGAGAAGCTCTTCACATTCGTGAGGTTTGTAGGTCACCTCATAGTTTAATTTCTTGTTCATCGATCTTAATAACCTAAGATAATATATCTTTTTTTCGGTAGGCTAGAATAATATATTGATTGCCAGGAATTTGGGCATATAGAGTGGGTGCGATGCAATGAAACCTTTTCTTCTAAACATAAGGAAGCTATATCTTACACACACAATGTTGTGAGTAGTGTTGACTATCATCGACGTCTTTTGGATAAAACTTGTCGAGCTCTTATATACAGGTAATACCAATTGTATGCTTCTTCTAGTTGATCTGAAAGTAAAGATAGTGATTACGTTTTTATGTTTTTTATGTGTGTGTTTAACAGTGGAGATCATGACATGATTGTTCCATATGTGGGTACTTTGAGCTGGATTGAATCTCTAAACTTACCGGTTGTAGATGATTGGAGACCCTGGTTCGTAGACAAACAAGTAGCCGGGTTAGTTGTGCTGTCACTTGGAGCTGATATAAATTCCTATAATCAAGATAAATGCATAAAATATTGATGTTTTGGCACTATGCTGCTGATATCTTCTTTTTTACAGATACACCATGAAATACTTGAATGACAACTACAGCTTAACATTTGCTTCCGTAAAGGTGAATCTCGTCGTATGAAATTTGGGCATGCCTTTTAGTTTACAAAAAGTTCAGCTAATAATTTGTCACCTTAACTTGAACCCAAACTTTTTGGTTTTATACTGAGACTTGTTGCAATTTTCATGAAACGAATCTTTTCTTACTTATGATCATGATGGTTGACCTTTTTCAATCATGGACAGGGAGGTGGTCACACAGCTCCATCGTATAAACCGAAAGAATGTTTAAGCATGTTTATGAGGTGGCTTGCAGATGACACGTTGTGAGCAACAGCTTTTGAATTTGATGTTTGTGTCTTTTTTTTGACTGGCAAACAATTTGATGTTTGTGTATTATCTTGTTAGTACTATATAATCCATTTGTACGTATGTTTTCTTTTTCTGCACAATTATACAAGTAGTTTATACCAGTACTGTTGTTTGTTACCAAAATACGGAGTAATTTCTAGTCGTTGCTAGGTGAGGCCACTTTCTGAATTAGGAAGCCGATGATGAAATGATACAACTTTGAATGTTTATGATTTGTGTTTTATGTTTTTTTGACAATAAATAAATCTCCAAAATATGAAGGATACTCAAACTAAGTTCATGCAAATATTGGGTATAAACCACGGATACTAATCTGACTTATTTGTTATATAATCTATTTGAAGTAATTTGAAGAAAGAGATTTTAAGGCATAGGAATGAAACCCCATCACTGCATCTCACTTGAATTACAAAATCAGGTATTCAAAGCAACAGTCTTGGCCACATTGACACACTTTCCGATCTTCATTCCAATTCCAATTCCAATACCAATAGTCCTTCCTTGCAGCAAACCAAACGCACCCTCAGCTTTATTCATCTTTGCCTTACTAAAACAGAAAAGATTATCATCCCATTTTGTAAAATAATATGGATCATTGTTTAGTTTATTTAATACCATAATTATTGAATTATACCCATAATAGAAATTTTCAAACCGGAATACTTCATACTTCAGGATTTATCGATTTTTCTTGATACAACATCTATCAACTTCGGGAATACATAGAATTACAAGAGATTTGTTGAACCTAAACTAAACGATGAAACATAATCAACCAATTTCTTGAGACTCTGATGTGAAGATCCACCTTCATCGAAAGAGATGGCCGTGTCTTTCTTCACATGACTTATTCTCTCTCTGATCTCTTCACCTTCTTTTTCCTCCATTACTCTTTTGATCGCTCTCTCGATTCCCACCCTTTCAAGACCATCCTCCAATAAAACACCAATCTTCCAAACATCACTTACATTATCTTGCAATTATTGGTTGACCAACAACACAAGGTGCACAAATCATAGGAACCCCTTCACGTATGCACTCCAATGTTGAATTCCATCCACTATGAGTCCAAAAACACCCTATAGAGGGATGTGCTAGAACTTCATTCTGCGGACACCATTTTACTATGCGTCCCCTGTCTCCCACTTCTTCTAGAAACTTATCAGGCAACAGCTCGAGCCATTCTGAACCTTCTACCCACCCTGGTCGAACAACCCACAAGAAAGGAATGTCAATGTTGGCCAATGCATAAGCCACTTCAAGAAATTCTAATTTTGAAATGCGTGCAACACTCCCGAAACTCATGTATAGCACAGACTTGGGGGCTTGTCCATCTAGCCATGTGAAAAAGGTTCGGTCTTGATCAAGCACACTGCTTGGCGACACCGGGAAATACATATGTAGCGGGCCTAAACTGAACTTTGGAATTGGAAAATCTTGGTTAAGGGTTTCTAGAGTAGGTTCTTCGAGTTGAATGAAGGAATTCCAAATGATTCCCGATGATGCCTTTATTTGTTTAACTACTTTAGTGAGATATTCCCCCAAACCTTTTGGGTTCGGTGTGATCTTTATGATGTCTTTTACTTTCAAAAGGGGGTATTTCGGCATTGGCGCTTCATATCCTGGATCTGGAAGTAACAAGAGATATTGCATATAGGAAAGTAGTTAATATGATGAACCCTAACAGCATAAATATGCACCTATGTATACGCAACAAATATGTTTTGTAATCAAAATTTACATTTTATAATGTGTGTGCGTGCAACAAATTGTAAAACCTCTAAGATAGCAAAGAATAGACCTTTTTTTGTAAAGTTGAAGTACCCCTTTTCATAGAAAAACAGTAAATCGCCATAAACAAGGACCGAAGCAATTGTGCATGCCCACGTCACCAACCGAGGGATTTTCATAGAGTCAGCCACGTCCTGCGCGAAGTAGTATTCAGCATCTGTGATTAGACACGCCACTGGTGGCTCATTGGGTTCAGCCAACAACTCATTTAGGCAATCAGTAAATGAATCTACACAGTTTTCATTAAGGTATGTAATGATAAAGGTAGGATCTGGTGGTGTCTTGGGCACATGATTTATCTCAGAAACATGGTCAGTAATGGTCTTGAAGGTGAAGTGAGGATAGTTTGTGTAACTGGGTGAGTTAAATTCAGCGTGTAAGAAAATTATTTTAAAACCATGGTTATGAAGAATGTTTCCTAGCTGAAGCATGGGAGTAATATGACCTTGCCAAGGTAGGGGAAACAATATTATTCTCCGGCGAGTTGCTGTTGGTTGTGTTGACCTTATAATGGTGTCTCCTCCATTGGGGTTCATGTTCAGTGAGTTTCAATTCTAACTTAGTGCCACAAGATGAACAATATAGGATATACTTCAAGTGTTGGTTTGTTGTAATGTTTTGGGGTTGAAAGTATGACTAAAGAAACTTAGTGCCACATGTTTTTTTTTTTTTAATCATGGGGCTTGTGGTCTAGTGGTAAAGGCTTAAGTAGTTAAGCGAGCCCAAGTGAGAGTAGTACCGGTTTGGGTGACCGACCGGGAAGTCCTCATTTGGGAACCACAAGCTCTGATGATATCAGGCGAATCGGGAATAGTAGTGGGGTTATCCCCTAAGGAGAGGCTCGCGGTTGGTATCTCTGCCCGAGGATGCGACACTAACTCGAGCCAACAACTAACATCTAACAACTAACCCGCCGTTTTAAAAAANATCATGGGGCTTGTGGTCTAGTGGTAAAGGCTTAAGTAGTTAAGCGAGCTCAAGTGAGAGTAGTACCGGTTTGGGTGACCGACCGGGAAGTCCTCATTTGGGAACCACAAGCTCTGATGATATCAGGCGAATCGGGAATAGGAGTGGGGTTATCCCCTAAGGAGAGGCTCGCGGTTGGTATCTCTGCCCGAGGATGCAACACTTACTCGAGCCAACAACTAACATCTAACAACTAACCAGCCGTTTAAAAAAAAAAAAGTGCATGTTTTGGTATCATAGTTTAGGTTTTATATATAGCTATCATAGCTAAAAAAAAGTATTGTACAATTTTGTAGATTTTATGTAATATATTAAAGCAAGCATCCACAACTAGGTCATGGTGGGAAATCGTCGGTCCTGTGCAAAGTGGTCACCGAGCAAAACACGAGGCCTTCGTCTTTATTTTTATTTATTTATTTATATTTTTTCTGTCTAAAAAAGATTAAATTTTGATAGTGATCACAGTGGGGTATAATTGATGAAAAAATATTTTGACGTGGCATTTAGGGATAAGTGAATAACGTTTCTATTTCTTGAATATCTAGAATACTCTTTCATACTTTACATTTTTAATTAATCATATGTTTTCATTATGAATCATGTGACTATAATGTTCAATTATAGTACTATAATGTTCAATTAAATATGTGGTCTTTACCTTTTTGAAAATGCACGCTTTGTTTTTGCGAGAAATCATTGGTGTAAATCATTGGTGTAGATTTCGTCTTTGTTTTAAAATAAAATGACTAAAATGCCTTTGACTTTAGTGAGACTGTATCTAACACTTTGAGGCATTTTGTCATTTTACTTTGGGCCATAGACTATATCCGCACTAATAATTTCTTACAGAGACCACGTCTGCCTTTCAAAAGGTATAGACTGTGTCATCCTTACGGCCATGCTAATCTTCTCTGTATCGTTCCAATTTTATCAGATGTCCTCGACGGGACCAAAAAAAAAGGTATAGACTGTAGTTGCAATATAAAACAAACCACAAGGACCATTCTTGCAATTTACTCTAGTGTAAATCATTTCTTTCAATTATATATCACTAGAATAATATGTGCAACAAAATTTACTTGTAGTTAAATAAACTTTTACTTATAATGATTAAAATAACGAATTCAGAAGCAAACTCTAATATAATGTTACGATTAAATATAAAAAAGAGAAACAAAGGTACATGAAACCATGCATAAATCAAAAACGCGATTGGCTGTGTTTGACGCAATTTTCTTAAGATGGATTGGGTGTCTGTTCATTATTATAAAAAAGTGTTTGGTTGTGTTAATGATGTTGTGTCTCATATATCTTGTTACAACTCAGGTTGTACGTAAGTGCTGTTAAGATCGAGATCCTAGTGATTGTTTTTTTCTTTGAAAGATCAAAATCGTAAGATCGGATCGAGATCGCAAGATCCTACTTAAAAGTTCATGTATTATATGTATAGTAATTCGTATTAAAAAAATAATTATATGACAAAGTTTTGAAGAAAGAATAGTACTCAAGGTTAAAATAATATGAAAATGCAACGTGTAATCGTTTAAAATACTAAAATATCTAATCGGTGATTAATAATGCTGAATAATTTAATTTTAAAATCAATATATTTTACTTTTATAAAACATTTATAATTATCCATGCTTGCGTTATTGTTAAACTTTGACAAAATTTATTCATTTACAGATTATTTTTTAGTTAATTCAAGAAAAGTAGGTTCGAATCAGATCGAGATCTTACGATCCTATGGTAAGATCGGGACACTACTTAAGACCTTATGCCTTTTAAGATCCCATGAAGAGTCGGCTTGTTTTCGCTTAGAAAAATCGTAAAATCGTAAAATCTTAAGAGCTAGATCGAGATCTTAACAGTTATACGTACAACCAAAATTAGTAACCGAAGTTTTACATCGAGCTATTATTGACCTTTAAACAGTTTTTAGTCTCACTTACAACTCACAATCATAAAGATCGTTGATTGTCCATTAATCAAGTGTTACATCATTATTCCAAAGCCAGTTTACTATTTTCTAAAGGGAAAAATCTTTATTAATGTACTAAACTTGCCAGAAATATCACTTCCGACTAGTGAACAAAAAAAATAGCTTTTCTGTATACTAAAGTTGACACTTTTGTCTTTCTTTGTGTATTATGACTATTTTACCCTTTCAAATTACAAAAATAGTCACTGTGGGTTTGCGAAAATTGCATCCACCGTCCTTAAGGTAAATTACATAAATGGTCCCTGTTGTTTAAAGAAAATTGCGTCCACCGTCCCCCCCTTTTTTCTTTCTAAGAAAATTGCGTCCCCCGTCCCCCGTCCCCCCACCCCTTTTTGAAAAAAAGTATTTTCGAAAATAAAAATACTTTTGAAAAAAAAAAATATTTTGGAAAAAAAATATTTTCGAAGGAAAATATTTTCGGGAAAAAAATATTTTCAAAAAAAAAATATTTTTGAAAAAACTTATTGTCGAAAATAAAATTATTTTTGAAAGAAAATATTTTTGGGGAAAAAAATATTTTCGAAAAAAAAATCGGAAAAAAAGTATTTTCGAAAAAAAAATTTGAAAAAAAAATACTTTTCTCTAAACAACAGGGACCATTTATGTAATTTAGCTAAAGGACATAGGATGCAATTTTCAAAAATTCAAGGGTATAATAGTCATCACAGAAATTTTTTTTATCCTTATTACAAAAAGAAAGACAAAAGTGTCAACTTTAGTGTACAGAAAAACTATTTTTTTTGTTAACTACGCGAAAGTGATATTTGTGGCAAATATAGTACATTAATAAAGATTTTTCCCATTTTCTAAAACCAAATAATCATAGGCGGGGGGCTTAGTGGAGCTTGGTGGCCCCTTTAGAAAAAAATTTGATAATGTACTTTTCTTGTTACTATTTGTATTTGTATGCTAAAGTCTTATATTATATTTTTACCCCTCCTAATATACAAGAACTACATTAACGCAGTGTTCTTGAGCTTGTTTTTGGAGAGAAAGGAAATGATTGAGGAAGGAAGATGGTCAAAGGTGTGTTCTTGAGTTTTTTGGGGGAGGAAAGTGGGAAGAAAGGAAGTGATTGTGGAAAGAAGGTGTGTGTGATTTTTATTAAAAACAGGTTCCGCCCAGATCTGGGCAGAAAAGGAATGATTATCCTTCTTTTCTTTTCTTCTTCAATTCTTTTCTTTTCTTTTAATGAAGAAGTGGAGAAAAGAGTGTAATGGCCTTCTCAGAATTTTTATATTGAAGCTCCGCCACGGTAAACAATCCATACACCCTGCTTTGAGCATCGTTCCAAACAACTTTACCTCGAGCATCGATATATTAACTAATTTTTTTCCAATATATTTATATTCTAATCCAGTTGATAAAAATTAAAATATGATGTTAAAATGTTATTTCACGATCTTTTAACTAAAAGTTTATCGGAATAAACGTACATGATAACAATTTGATGGCCTCCTCGAGAGCTACTCTAAAATTTGACTTAGGGATAAAACTTTAATATACTTGAATAACCAATCTATACATTTTCATTGTTAGACAACATGTAGTAACTGTAATGTCTAGGTTAATGTCTGTGCCATATGACGTGTTGTTCTTGTCAAAACTCTGTGGATTAGTCGGTTAAAAGATCGGAAATCATGGTTAATAAAATAATAATAATAATAATAATAATAATAAATAAATAAATAAATAAATAAAGTTGAAAAAAATGCCCACAAGGGGCACATGAAAAAAATTGGTGGTTCGGTGGTCGGCTCACTGAACAAAATTTTTAATATTGTGTGTGTTAGTTTGTTATGAAGTATATTGTACGTGTTTAAGTTTGGTGCGTTTGTGTTGTGAGTTTGGTGTTAACTACTACAAAGATTTAATGGTGAGAATGAATGCCGATATAGCGCTCATGTAACACACCGTCACACTGCCACCACAACTACCTTATTACTTTCTTGTAAGTTTAGATAAAACAAACCCTGCTTTGAATCTAAGAAGGCGTCGCTTTGTTTTACATATAGTTTCTCTAAATTTGCCCACTTGTCTTATGTATACAGAGATTGGTCGATAATCAGTTGATCACCATTAAACGGTCATTACAGATGGTCCAAGTAGAAACACCCAAAGCACTCGTGAATCACATAGCTAGTCTAGATATAAACAATTTTTTAACGATTGAGACGGGGCATATAATTCCACCAACCTGCCCTACACACTTAATTAAATCGCATTCACATGCATTGTCCTGACGTGTTTCAAATCATGCATGTGCATGAGCATGAACATGACTAATTTTTTTCATCTAGACTTTTGCTAGAGTGGAAGGTATGGTGACAAGCCTAAATTACTCATTTGGGGTCACGGGTGCCACATCATCTCAACACCTCTTCACAACTAACCCCCTCCTCACTCACAATTAACCTCAACTTACTCATTTGGGACTCACCACAACACCTCCTCACTCAAAACGTTCAAATACAAAACTAATATAAAAAGAAAAAGCTGCAAAAAGGACGGATGCCAACCTCCTCGTTCAGACAAAGTGGTCTTCACCGGCGAGGCTTGGCGAGGTGCACATGGTGTGGCAACGAGCCACAACGAGCAACAATGCTCCTCCACGTTGGACTGGCGAGCTATCTTGGCGAGCCCACACCTTCCCCTCTTAACATCAATTTATTACTCAATAGGTAACTAAAAAGTGACCATTTACCATTAATATGACAGGCACCATTTCAACCGTCCGAACTATAGCCAAGTGCCAAAGGCTCGCCTCTCGTAGGGTTACACATCCACAAATCACAAGACACCTGGAATTTTGAACACCTTCTAAATTTATATATGGGTGACAAGAACTTTAATTTTATGCATTTAGTTGTCATACATATTTATGAATTGATCAGAGTTATGTTACTGAGATTTGGGACCATGGCTTGTTTTTGTGACCTCGGATATATTGATTGGTCAACTGATTTATTTGTTGCAGTTATTTATTTGGTGGTAAATTAAGATGAAGAAACAAAGAACTAAGAAGACACCAACCAGTGTATTTATGAGGTGAAGACTGAAACAATGGCATCTGATGTTGTTCTTCTTCTTAAATGTATTTGTTATGGATTTTGTAGTTAACTCAAGTAATTACAATCTTTTAATAGAGATAATCTTTTGAGATGAAATGGGTTTTTCAAGATTAGTTGTAAGGTTGAAGAAGGATTTTTTAATTAACTCAAATAACTACTTATAATGCATTTAGACACTTCCCTCCTATTAATTTTTAAGATTTCTTAATATAGATTTCAAGTAAATACTACTAATAAAATATAGTTTACAAGTACTTAAAGCACAACTAAAAAGAAAAAAAATACTATTCATCTACTACCTCCGTCCCAAAATTATTGTCCACAGACAAAAAACACACAGTTTTAGAAAAGCATCATCATTACAACTTTCTCTTTCTTACTTTTTGCACAAAGACAGTTTTACCCTTAACCAATTAATTTCTAACTTCTTTAAAGTTTGTAATAATAACATCAAATGAGGGTAATATGGTAAACTTGATTTATATTCCTTATCTATTTATGAAAGTGGACAATTATTTTGGGACGACCGAAAAAGGAAAGATGGAGTATAAATATGGGACGGAGGGAGTAATACAATTAATACACTATTAAAAACACCCCTTCAACCAAAAATACAACTATTTAAGCACAATGTATACAATATAATTAAGCTTCCAAAATATTAAGCTTCCACACCTTAAATACACTATTAATACAGTTAATACACTATTAAAAACACTTCTTCACAAAAAATACAACTTTTTAACCACAATATACAATATACTTAAGCTTCCAAAACAAAAATATGAGATCCAGCAACCCGAAACAATAATTCGAGATATTCATCGCCGCAAATTTTATTACAGGGTACCCGCTAATCTTTTAATAGAGATAATCTTTTGAGATGAAATGGTTTTTTCAAGAATAGTTGTATACAGTAACACTCGATGCGAATGAATGTGGAATCGTTCTATAAAACTCATGTATAGAAACGTAGCAGGGGCAAATCACACAAAAAGATATCACACTTAAAGTCAATTTGAGTATAAGTACTCAACTTTATTTTTCTCAATTTAAGGTATCTAAGTTATTTTTTTGCAACTTAAAGTTTTTTTTGACTTTCAAAAAGGTGTTTCGGCCATTTTTTTCAGATGAATTGATTAATTAATGTGATATATCGTTATAATTGAGCATTTAAAAGTCATTTCGGCTAAAATTATGACCAGTAATTGCTTTCGAAAGGTCAAATAAGCAAAAATGACTTGTTTAGCTTGTAGTAGGTCGTGATATTGCTAAACCTTTACAAGTAATAACAAGTTTTGTATCTAACAATATGACATTTTCGACCATGTTTCTAATATGTGTAAAAGTTGAAAATTTTGTTTCTAATTTATAGACTTAACCCACATATAAAACATGTAGAACTAAATACTAAACACATAAAAAATAGTATAAAATTATTATACCAAACAAACAATAAGTTTAGGGTAGTAACTATCACACTTTACAACACTTTTATGCAGTATGTAGTTATACATTAAGTATAATCTGTTTGTACTTTAAGTGTCCTAATAAAATTTTAAAATGTGTTAATCACTTCCCATAAGTATATAATTAAGCAATACTAATTACTCTCTCCGTCTCATATTAAATGTTCAGTATTGACTTTTCAAGTCTTTCTTTTTCAACTTTGACCTTAAATATTTTTGCATGTGTTATATATTATTTGATAAAAATTATACGCAGTAAAAATATATTTAAAACTCAATCCATTCATATATTTTGCATCAACTATTATATAACACAAACAAAAATATTTAATGTCAAAGTTAAGAAAGAAAGACTTCAAAATGTCAAACTGAACATTTAATATGAGACGGAGGGAGTATATACAGACATTTAAAACCAACATTCAAATATGACAAAAATGAAAATTTAACTTTGTACATTGAAATAAGGTTTAGATTATTTTATCAAAGATCGGAGATTATGAGAACCAAATTGTTTGCTTTATGGAAGGGGGTGTTTCTTTTTTTTGTTAGCTAAGGGATGCGTGGGGCTTATGTGGGACCCATGGCTGTTAAATGGTCTTAATGGGGAGAGTCTCCATTATACCACTCACATGGGGATAGAGGCACTAGTGGAAAAATGGTGGGCTCCACATAAAAAAAAACATTATTATATACTTTGTGTGGACCCATTCTCTTAGCTAAGGGAAAAAGAAACATCCCCTAAGTTCATATCAAACAAACCATAGTTAAGCTCACTTTGACCATATTCTCATAACCTCCCACTCACATCTTTCATTATCAATTTATCATCTTCCTCGTAGTTTATTGTTTACGACTTTACGCCTCTATCTCCTTCAACATTGAGACGAACAGAAAAAATAAATAAAAACCCGGCCGGTTCGATCTGGGTCGCTAAAAACCGGCGGTTTAATCCGGGTTTTGAACCCTAAAAACCGGCTTGCAACGGCTCGGGTCGCCGGTTCAACTGGTCGAACAGGCCGGGTTGAACCGGGTTTTAGAATATTGAATACTACGTATAAATTATTTATTTTTTACCTTGTGGTGTTGACTTTTGAGTTTCAAAACTCGTAAAAATCAGCCTTTCCTTTCCAAAAATGGCAACCCAAGTGTCATCTTCATCTTCTGGTCACACATACCACATATTCCTGAGTTTCAGAGGATCAGACACCAGAAAAACATTCACAGATCATCTCTACACAGCTCTAACCAACTCAGGTTTCCACACTTTTCGCGACAACGATGCAATCCATAAAGGAAAGTCTATCCAACCCGAACTCGAAACAGCCATAAAACAGTCCAAGATATCTCTCATTGTGTTTTCCAAACACTATGCTTCTTCAAAATGGTGTCTTAATGAGCTGCTTAGCATCATGGCTAGGAAAACGTGTGATGCAAGTTACTGTGTTTTCCCTGTTTTTTATGATGTGGACCCCACTGAGGTTGGGAATCAGAAGGGCTGTTTTAAGGATGCTTTTGATGAGTTTGAGCGAAAAGGCGAGTTTTCGAAGGAGAGGATCTGTGAGTGGAGGAATGTGTTGAAGGTGGTTTCCAAGTTGACTGGGAAAGTTATGCAAGATGAGGCTAATGGGTATGTATGATTCTAACATTAATGTAATTTAACTTGTTGATTCTATGATATTATGATTACCTATTTTATTGGAAGTTATGATCACCTTGTAATTGTTACATAGGATAAGCGGGAAAGTTATGGCCGAGGGGGCAAACTGTGATAATTTTTAGAAACTACACTGCAAATCAGTTTGTTAGGGGGAAAATTACAAAAATAAGAAGATATTTAAAAAAATTTACACTACAATTTTTTTCGCTAGGGAGCACGTGCCCACCCTGCCCCCTCCTGTCTCTGCCACTGAATAGCAGCCTAACCGAGATTACCACGTGACCGTTTCTGTAGCCTTTCCCTGGTCACCCCAAGATGTTTACCTAGCAAGATGCCTGAACACTAGGCCACCTTGGTGGTGGTTTAAATAGGATAGACTAATTTTGCTTATGTGAATTTGTCACTACATATTGTTTAAGATGTGGATAAGCCTATACATGATAATATGGATCCAACATTGACCGTGGAACATGTGAAATTGGCTATAGATTATATGGAATACTTACTCGTATCCATACAACCGGTTTAAGAGAAATAAAAGTTAGGTGATATAGTTGGGTTTATCAAGATTGAATTGTGTGTTTTAGGATATGCTGGTGTTCTGTATTTTCCAGATTTATATACTGCAGTTAGGCTATTTTAGCCTTATGTGTGTTCTTGTTGTTCACTGTATATGTTATGTAAACATGAAGTCACAATCTCTAATGTTGTTATATTGTAGTACAATATATACAAGGGTGTTTGGGACTGCTTATTGGAGTACTATTTTGCTTGTTTCAGAGTTAATAAGCAGGTTGGTACTGGCTTGCATAAGCAATCCCAAACACCCCTTAAGTAGGTATTTGGGATTTGCTATAATAAACTGGTTATCTTCAAATTTTCAAACACTCAAAAAAACTGTTTATAAGCTTAAAAATTACAGCAGGGAAGCACTTAATAAGCAGTCCCAAACACCTTCTAAGATTCAAAGTTCTGTAGTAGTGGCATTGAGATGCTCCCCTGTTATGTAATCTAATGTTTAAAGAGGTAGAGTTGGTTAAACAAATGTCCAAATTCCAAAAGGAAGTTCATGGCCAAGGGTAAAGATATGCGAACACCAGTAATAGACTGCTAATAAGGAAATCAGCTGACATTTCGCTATATATTACTCAAAAGAACCGGCATAATATTCCTAAGTGTTATGCAATTACCACAGTTTTAGGTTAGTCTGTTTAAGCTCCTACCAAAGTGTGTCTTTCTGAAAACGATTCCCGCTGTCCAATCAATGTGAGGGAAATGAATTGTAATTTTCGATTCAAATGTTCAAATGTGAAGTACAAAAACTTTAAAAGACTTCATGTGAAGTTTTCAAAATATAGAACTTTTATTCCAATAAAACTGCTCTGCTGTAAAGTCATTTCGAAGAACGTTCTTTTTGTAGTGGTTGTGTGTTCTGTCAGTATTGTTTTACGGAGGATTGAGAATGCCACTTCTGTGTCAAAATCAGTGGCAAATTGTCTTAATCTATACTATATTATAAAGCATTTGGGACTATTTTATAATTAGAAAGGCTTAAAATTCAGATTTTTTATTACTAATTATGGCAACTACACACATTTATAACCACCCAAACAACCACTCCAACAATTTATAACCACCCCAACAACCACTTTCCACCACCCCAACAACCTCCTCTTCACCACCAAAAGAATCAAACCCTCCACTATACATTGCATATATGAATGGAGTTATATTTGGTTTAAGTTTTGGGGACTATGTGGTATCCGCCCCGCATTGCGCGGGCACCCTTCTAGTTTAATTAAATAGCTGNATAACCACCCCAACAACCACTTTCCACCACCCCAACAACCTCCTCTTCACCACCAAAAGAATCAAACCCTCCACTATACATTGCATATATGAATGGAGTTATATTTGGTTTAAGTTTTGGGGACTATGTGGTATCCGCCCCGCATTGCGCGGGCACCCTTCTAGTTTAATTAAATAGCTGAAGTTTATGTAATATTCTGTTTTTAGGAACCTGCAGCTATGCAGAGTCAACTGATTATGCTTATTACCATTATTGGCTGCCTAGTTTTTGCTATCTCCATGTTTGTGCACTGCTGCTGTTTCATCCTTATCACCTGTTTTGCAGATCACCATAAAGTATGGTCCATAATGAACTTTTCTTGTATCTATGTAAGCAAAAATAAGCTTACATTGGTGTGTTTCAAATTTTAGGCATGAAGCAGTATTCATCCGGTCAATCGTGAAAGAGGTAGGAATCATATTGAAAAGAACTGTTTTAGCCCTTCCTTTATATACAGTAGGCGTTGAGTCTCGAGTCAAAGACATTGATTTTTGGCTAAAAGATCCTACGGATGTTAGGATAGGAGTGATTAGTGGGATGCGAGGGATCGGAAAAACTACCATAGCCAAAGTAGCATACAACTTAAATTATGCAGATTTTGAAGCTAGCAGCTTTCTTGCAAATATAAGAGAAGCTTCCGAACAACAAAACGGTTTAGTACATCTACAAAATCAACTCCTTTCAGACATTTTTAAGGGGAGAAGGCAGAAAATATACAACACCGATGAGGGTATCGTCAAAATTCAGGAAGCTATTTGCCAAAAAAAACTTCTTATCATTCTTGATGATGTGGATCAGATGGATCAGATTGAGACTTTGATAGGTACAGGGGACTTGTTTCATACAGGAAGTAAAATTATTGTAACTACATATCGTGAGCGACTTTTATATCACCAAAAACATAAAACTTTTAGCATCAAGCAACTTGATAATGATGAATCTCTTCAGCTCTTCTGTTGGCATGCCTTCTCACAAGACCGTCCAATGAAAGGCTACTTGGAACATTCAGAAAGAGTCGTACGACACTGTGAAGGTCTCCCTTTAGCTCTTCAGGTCATGGGCTCTTCTCTGCTTGGCAGAAACTCAGATTTCTGGAAAAGTTTTCTAGAAAAGCTGCAAACAAACCCCGATGAACGTATACGCAAAACATTAGAAGTGAGCTACAAGTCATTGCATGACCATCATGACCAACGATTGTTTCTCACAATTGCTTCATCTTTAGTTGGGGAAGATATAGATCATGTAGTGAAAATGCTGGAAAAAAGTGACTTCTACTCGGAGATTGGTATGCAGAACCTCATGGATATATCTCTCATAAGCGTCGACAAAGATAATAGGCTCATAATGCATCACTTGGTTCAGGAGATGGCAAAAGCAATTATCCGTCAGGAAACAATTGATGGTTCTGAGAAATATAAATTAGACGATTTAACAGTAGAAGAAACTGTAAGTTTTTGTTTGTCCCTGTCATGTTAATGTTCTTGTTTACCATCTTTTTAGCTCATACAAGTTAGCTTTTCTTTTTAGCAGGAAACTGTTACAACTGAGGCATCTCTATTGTCTAAGAACAAAAAGTGTGGAAAACGAAAATATTCTGAATATGAAGACGAGTCAATGTCACCAAACGAAGAAAGGGAAAGCTCGTTTAAGCGCTTGTGTCTCCGCTTCTTCTCCTTGTTCGGGCCAGCAACCCACTTAATGAAACTGCTCACAGGACAATAAAGGTAAAACCTTTCCGTGCTTCAAAAAGCAGTTTATTATCCTGAGTTGTACATATAAAGAGAAATGATAGTTGCTTGTACTTGAAATAATCAAAAGAAAGCCTGACATGTAATCTGTTATTGTTCCAGTAATGTATATATGTTCATGTTGCTTGAACAACTTGAGACATATATTTCTTTTAAGGATGAACTCAGTACAAAATATATCTCCATGACACGAGTCTATATTAACATTTTCTATCGTCTTATTGATATTTCTCTCATTTTTTTTTCTTTGGAAACTTACTGTGCACGTGCGCGCGCACACACACACACACACACTGAGAATGTACACAGAAACATACACACACAGTCACACTGATAAGTAGGTCACATTCACCCACAAAGTGATCCATGTGGCTCGAATCTTCATTGTGTCTCGTCATTCTGGCAAGAATATGTCACTTCCATGCGTCACAAACAGATTGTGTACTCCTTTCATTGATAACTCATTAGTATAGTCACAAACACTGTTAGTACAAGTGAGATTGCTTGACATTATATTCTCAAAATTATTTGCACAAGGAGAAACCATAACTAGCTTGTTCTTTGTACCTTCAACATGGTAAGGAGCTCTCTTTTTCCTTTGAATAGCTTCTGAACAATTACAGACTTGAATCCCTTGTTTTAGTTGGATTTGGGCTCATTATTTACTATCCTTGGTGCATTTATTCTGAGTTGGGTCCTAAACTAAAGCTTTCATGTTTGATCAGCTAATGGTTGCGTTCTTCCTCCTGGGGTAGTGGCTCATGTTGAAATGTCAATAGCTTAGAAGCATAGTAACCATCTAAAGTCAAAAAGAGTCTCACAGTCTAGCATATCGTCCCTCAGAAGAGCGATGACAGGGAACACGACTTATTGTTATTGTTTTTAACCATGACAACAAAATATAATTTTTGGACGCACACTGTTAGGGCTTCACAAGGAACAGTAACTGATTGACCTTCACTAATGTAGGGCTAGCCTTTTAGACATAGAATCACTAGGCAAGGAAAAGCACAGAAATGAATTACCAAGTCAGTAGTATTGTAAAATTTGAAGAGCAATGTCAAATATGTAGTCCCAACAGGCAGTAAATTACTAATATTGATGATTGGATTGATCATCAAGCAACTGATACCATGTTCCGTGCCTTGAGCTGGACACAAAGAAGCACATTGATGCCTGTTACATGGTTGGACCTATTTGTGATGATTTTTTATGACAATATTTGCATCAGTCTTCAGGTGCATTCCAAGTTCATGATGAGAAACACATTACCAGTGGACATGATTCAAACACATTGGACACACTATGCTTGCATTTTTATCAGTCATTTTAGCTCCACAAAACTTAACTCTCTGCTTGTTGGTGTTCTTTTGTTTTGTAAACAGCTTAAACTTACATCAAGGTCTGTCAGGATTAGTCTTTTAGTGTTCATTCTCATTTTACACAGATAAATTTTTACAAAAATCTTTAATTATATATTTTCTTTTGTCAAAACAACTAATAATTCAGCATTTATTGACATTTCATGATTATAAAAAAAAAATGTAACAAGGCACATACGAAAGAAAAATCATATTGACATTAAGGAAATATCATATAAAAGAATGAAATATTAAACTCTCCTAGCAGCCATATTCATCGGTGTATTAGTTGACATTGGCCGCTGTTTCAATCCACTCATCATGTTCATCATCATCGCACCACCACCATTGCCACCATCCATACTACTCCTCTGTACACTTGATTTTCTACTCTTAAGTGGAGAAACCAATCTGCTCGCCAGTCTTGATGGCGAAAATGACCTCCTCAGCTTAGCAGCAGTCGACACTTTCTTAGGTGGCGACACTCTCTTAAGTGGTGTGACCGACACTTTCTTAGGTGGCGACACTCTCCTAGGTGGTGACACTGACACTTTCTTAGGTGGTGACACTCTCCTAGGTGGTGACATTGCCTTCTTGGGTCTGGTTGGAGATACAGAAACAATTGGACTCCTAATCTTAACTTGAAATTTAACAGCTGATGACGTGGAGGCTGCTGACGCCTTGCTTTTGGGAGGTGGGGTCTTGATCAAAAACTTATGCGGGGTGGTTGGACGGGTTCTTGGAATCACGGGCGACTTTGTTCTGTTAAATTGTTGGTTTTTTGCATTGGGTGATAAATTGAACAATGGGTTTGGAAAGATAACAGTTTTTCTAGCCCATGGTCGGTGTTTTGGTGAGACCCTATTGGCTAAAAAGTGACAGTTTTCTTTTTCGGTTTCTTTTTTTGGTGGTGAGCCCGTGACTTTAAAGTTTATCCGTGACTTTGCTCTTTGTAGTAAGGGTGAATTTTTATCTGTTCTGATTATCTGTTTTTCTCTCTTTCTACGCACATTAAGCTCAGCTGTTTCTGGCTTTAACCTCGAATGACGCCTGGAATCTGTCAAGGGGGTTCTCGGGTCGTCTAAGGTGGTTATGCTTACCGGTTTGGTTTCAACTGCCTCGACGATTTTCCGAGCAAATTGACTTGCTTGGAGTATTTCACCAACTGTTTCTCCTAACAGCATCGCAGGTAATGACATTCTTTTCCATTCCCCTGAATAAAAACCAACATTTAAACTCAGAATCATATATCTTAAAATAAATAGCATGCGACCAAGTTTTGCTTTTACATGTCAATACAAGAAAATCCTATGTTCACAATTTATGCAAGAATGTTCCAACCAATTTATACATATATTAAAACATGGCTTTATTACTAAGTTGAAAGACCACTTTCAGATTTTTGCATAAACTGGTTACTGGTGTACGTTATAAGTTCAATGCACAATCTGTAACATGGTTGAAACATTTATGCAACCAACTACATTTTAACAGATAAAAATGGGTCAAAGCAGTTGCATTGTTTAACTTTATAATGCAGAACCATAAAACACAATGGGTCAAAGCAGTTGCATTATTTTGTAGGACCAAATGTCACTTTTGTTATGCATAATTTGAAATTCAACTTCAAACATGGTAGCATAACTTGGTAACAACTCAACTTAATTGCATTGATTGGCACAAAGCGAACACTTGGATTTGGATACATTATTTTTAGCAGAGCACTTGCATACATAAACATATACTTACCTAAATTAAAAACATAACAGTAAAAATTAAGATAAACAAGTCCAACTTACCTATTTGTGTGGGTAACTTTCCATTTGGAGATCTTTGTCCATTTGCACTTCTGATTCTAAAATACAGAATTAGATAGAATTAGGTCATTATTACCAAAATTACCCATTTGATTAAAATCTGGATTCATTCATCAAATATCAAATATTCATCAGAATTTACCTGAGTGATTCTTGTTTGCATCTGAGGCTTGCTTTTAAGTATCCTCTTGTACTTCTTGGGCTCAAATTCACACCAGATATTACCTTTGTCCCACCTGTTATATACTGTAGTTCTTGCAATCTAGCCATGCATTTTTCCACCTTCAAAACATACACAAAACACCATTTTTCAATATTACAGAAAATCAACCTACTCGAAAAAAGCACATAAATTTACATATGGGATGAACCTTCAAGTTGATACACAAAACCCCATTTTCAAAACTAAACAACCCTACAAAATTGACCCACAAAAACATAAATTTACATATGAAACGAGCCTGACGAGGAACACACACATTACCCATTTTTAGAATTGATATACCAGCAAAATTAATTCAAAATACATATATTTAACAGTGGACTGATATGGGTACTTTTTTTCACAATCAGGAACACTCACAAAACCCAATTGCAAAATTCAAAAACCCAACAAAATTAACCTGAAAAAAATAAAACTCATTCTCAGAATTAAACAAAAACCCAACAAAATTAACCCAAAAAGATCATAAATTTATATAATCAGATAAAAAAAGGGTCCCTTTTTTCATCATCAAGAACAAAGAAAAAACCCCATTCTTGAAAATTAACCTCAATAAAACATAAAAATAATAAAAACGATAAAAAGGGTCCCATTTTTTACAATCAAGAAAACAAAAATAAAACCCAAAAAAGATGATAGATATATATAAAAAGGGGTATGTATACCTTGTTAACAGTTTCTCTAATTTGATTGGGGTCAAGTGGTGCCACCATTTTTTTCTTGATCTTGGGTGGGGTTCTTGCAACCATTTTGTTTTATAAAAAAGTGTATGTGTATGTGTGTGTTGGGTTGGGGTGAGATGTGGAAGACAAGAAGTGAGAAGAAGTAAGTATAAGTTGATGTGAAAGGAGTTTGTAACGGTCAGATTGAGAAACGCATACAAAGAAAGAATGAATTAAAACGGCTACTTCTTTCTCTCTCTCTCTCTCTACAAAATTTTATTATTTTATTAGTCATCATTTGACTTTTCCATGTTTTAGGTAAATAAATTAATACTAGTAATAAAGTAAACTTCAAAATGCATCCATGTAATTTGCCTGTTTTCACGCTAAACATCCTTATCAGAAACCTTTGGCAATAATAATCCTTTCGTTAGTAAAAGTAAGACAAATTACATCCCTAGGGACTAACTATGTAAAACAAATTCGTTATCTTCTAAAAGTCAAATATCCCTCTTATTTGACAGAGGTAGCGGTAGTGGAGGTGGCGGATGTTGGTGGTGGAGATGAGGATGGAGTGGTCACTCATCCGGACAAGGCCGTTAAATTATAGAGCATGAGGTAGGCAGGGTTGTTATGCCTCGTGCTATCTGAACAGCCCCACCCTATGGCACCACAACGACACCGTAATTAGAGTTGTCGGCTCTCGTGCCATGTTGATCAACACGTCGTGGGAATTTTTTTTCTTTTTTCTCTTTGTGAACGTTTGATAACGTGTAAAAAAAATGGACGTTGGGTGATTGAAACTAGCCTTTTTTTTTTTTTTTTTTGGAATTAGTACCCATTTTTTTCTCAATTTTTACCCTTTAAAATTTTTATAAATACCCCGTTAATCTTTCAATATTTACACACACTTTCACCGTCATTTCTACCTTTAAAATCAACAATAATTCTCTTATTTCCACATCTAAACTAACAAAAATCTATACTACTTATAATGGAGGAAGGACTCTCTTTCCAAAAAATTGAGAGGTACAAAAAATGACGCATGATTTACAACACTTTGAAGCAAGCAATTTTCATAATTACAACAACCAAAGCATGGTGTACAACAAAAATTAGCACAGAATGAAATTCAGATCAAAATCCTTACAATTATACATTAAATAGTATTAAAAACACCCCTACACCCAATATTACAATCATTTAAAACACAAAACACAAGTATGTAAAGCACAATGATTTTAAGGTCAACAATCTATTCAACACATATAATTAATACACTAATTAATTCACCCCTTCACCAAAATATACAATCATTTAACCATAATGTACAAGCTAATCAAGCTACTAAGCCAAGTACTTAAAAATAAAGCCATTAGGCTCGGCACAGTGGTCGGTCGACCGGACCGGTCGACCCTGCGCTGACCGAGTCGCCGCCACTGCAACCACAAGATCGATGAAGGTCATATGTTAATAAAGATGAATCTGTCTGGTTTTATACTTGCGTGTATGTGGAGAAGTGTGACATGTATTTCACTTTTTTGAAGTGAAATGGGATAGAACATAGATGATTATGGTTTTTTTTAGATATAGGGACGTATTTTGCCTGTGAATGAAATAAGGTGGTGGATTAGGGCTATGGAGGTATTTATATAACCCTAAAAAAATTATGATTTCATCAAGTGATGGGCTTTATAACTTGTTGAATTATAGTTGGACTATACAATCCAAAAATTTGGACTAATATGGGCTGTGAAATGGGATTGATGTGCAATAACCGAATTTTTTTGTTAATAATGGGTTACGAAAGGTTAAAAAGAGTGATATTGATCAACTAATAGAAGATGATGCATTAATGACTCAAACTATTTATTTTCACGCAAAAAGTAATGATTTGTTGCGTTATAATTATTGATAATATATTTATAATGTTATTTTTTAGATTTATTTGAAAACGTAATAAGCTGATACATTTTTATTGTACAAGTCTTTTTTTAATATGTGGTTAGTTTATTTGGATCATTATTTTCTTGTGTTGGTATTGTGTGTATAAGCTTTTTAAATATTTTTGTGAAACGTGAACACTTTGATCAAATAAAACATAATATTAAAAAACAAATTTACTGTATAACATATCTAGAACTAATCTTACTAGAAAATGCTTAAAAATGATATATAATTATTACTGCTTAAATTTATTTTAATTTAAATTATAATTCATTTGTATGGTAATTGTTATAAAAAATAAAAAAAATGTAATCGAACAATATTTGCTCGCCACAAAATATAGTCACAGGGTACCTGCTGCCGCATCGCGTGGGTACCCTGCTAGTGAATCCCAATCAACAATGGAGCAACTCCATGCTCACCGACTTGCAAAACCAAATACCGAATTCCTCATCTCTTCTAATCCAAACACATCATCAACCGCAAATTCCATCACCTCAAACACCAACCAACTTTCATCATTCGGCTCGGCATACCAAATCCCAAACCAATTCCCTAACTTAACCCATTTGCCAACCAATTTACACTTGAGCAATTTCAATTATGGCAACAATTTCAACTTCAACAACAATTTCAACAAACCTAAATTTTTCAACAACAAACACTATACCAAACCCAATAATTTTTGCGGCAAGAGCAAAGCCAAGAAACCCAGGGAAAAGAAAACCGAGGGATCTCGTACATTTTGGAGGAAAAAAATAATAACTAATTTTGGCGGAATGTTACGTACTGAGGATTCGAATGTCGGCTCCGACCAAAGCAAGGACACGTTTTTGTACACTGAGGGAGTAATATATATCTTATGACATTTTATAAAAACTAGGATAAATTAAAAAAAAAATGTCTATGGTATCTCATTTTTGCACCATATCCCTTTCACTAACGTCCGTTATTTTTTTCGTTTGTCAAAGTCAAAGTCATGCGAAATGACTAATGTACTCTCGTTTTCTTCCTCTTTGATTTTTCTTTTGAATTTAGAATTATTTTTAAGTTAAACTCAATAACACTCGAACAAATCAAAAACATCAAGCCCACAAAACCCGGATTTTATGACTTCCACTTATTACTCGATAAATTGATTTCGAATCTCCACCTAAGACTGGAGGGAGTGGTAGCAACTCACTCACGCCACCTCAGCTCCACCTCTCATCTTGTTTTCACCCACTCACACTCATCATACAAGGGTAGTGGTGACACCCACTCACATTTATAAAAATATACTCAACTAAATACCTCATACATACTCACAATATAAATAAAAAACAATTTCTTTTTCTCAGGCCACATTTGTCAGGTTTATTGCTTGGTGACTCACTCACCATGAGGACCATTTTTTGAACTCACTCACGCTCGATTTTCACTTGCGGATTGGAAGTCACGAGGGTGACTCACTCACTCACGGAGGAAAAGAGCTACACTCCCTCCAGCCTAAACACCTGTAATTCATCATCATCCACTGGAAAACAAACTTATAAATATGGTCAACAAATAAAATCATACGATGGATGACACCTGGTGGTATTAATAAATAGGGATAATGATTTCTAAATGTATCCAACTTGACACGTTTTACTAAGTTGTGTATCGAACTATTAATTTTGCTAACTTGGGGTCTGAACTTACTAATCTTTGCCCGTTAGTGTACTAACGGGTTTTCCGTTAGTATTATTTACATAAACTATCCTTCTCGTTACTACCAAGCTGCACAATAAGTCCTAACGGTCGTTAAACTATTTACAAAAAACGTCCTAGTGGTTAGCTCTTATGGGTCGCCACGTGGCGGCCTCTGATTAGTCCACGTCACTGCCACGTCAGCATGTGGGACCCCCCACTGACAACGTGGCAAACTCCTATTCGTCCACGTGGTGCCACGTGGACCAATGAGGTGGTG
>LBNU01025700.1:43007-70280 GCA_014162995.1 Artemisia annua | reverse complement strand
CACCACCTCATTGGTCCACGTGGCACCACGTGGACGAATAGGAGTTTGCCACGTTGTCAGTGGGGGGTCCCACATGCTGACGTGGCAGTGACGTGGACTAATCAGAGGCCGCCACGTGGCGACCCATAAGGGCTAACCACTAGGACGTTTTTTGTAAATAGTTTAACGACCGTTAGGACTTATTGTGCAGCTTGGTAGTAACGAGAAGGATAGTTTATGTAAATAATACTAACGGAAAACCCGTTAGTACACTAACAGGCAAAGATTAGTAAGTTCAGACCCCAAGTTAGCAAAATTAATAGTTCGATACACAACTTAGTAAAACGTGTCAAGTTGGATACATTTAGAAATCATTATCCCTATTAAATATGGTTAACAAACTTATTTTCAAAATGGTATTAATAAAATTCAACTACTGAAGATATTTTTATAAATGGTATTGATAATAATGAACACGTTATTGAGTTTAGTGGGGTAATTCATGAATATGTTTTCCAGATAGTGGACGGATGAATTTACAGGTGTTTAGGTGGAGATTATTTCGAATTCGATTTATCCATTGACCTAAGATGTAATTTACAATGTTTGAATAAAAATTAAAAAGGATTTCCATTTTGTCGTGGGGTCCACAGTATAAAGATAAATGATTAACGTGTTATTAATGTGGTCCGGTGGATGATAAATTCTTTCCCATGCTTCGAATAATTTTTTTAGTAACGGTTAGGTGTATGTTGAATGTTCCCACATTTACGAAAGCATGATTTAAAATTTAAAATTCATTAAAAAGCGGTTTTATTTAAAGTGTCTGTTTTTAGTTCAAGATAATTGATTTTTGGTAGATAATGGCTGTTAAGGTTGAGCTTGTAATAAATACTAGAATAGTACTATCTAGGGCTGTAAACGAACCGGACGAACATGAACGGAGCCTTGTTCATGTTCGTTCATTTAATTTTAACCGGACAAATAAACGGACACGGACGCTTAAACGGACGAATTTTCTTGTTCATGTTCGTTTATTAAGAAAATGAGTTGTTCATGTTCGTTTATGTTCGTTCATTAAGAAACTAAACGAACGTTAAGCTAGTTCACCTACGGAGTTCTTGCTTTAGTATTACTGGAAGTCTTGGCTAAGAAGGGCCCGGGCAAGCAGGAAGGGTAATGTTACAATGAATGAGGATAGGTATTGAAAAGAACGCTAAACGAACATAAACGATCGAACATAAATGAAAATAGACAAACAAACATAAACTTTATTGAATTCTTCACAATATATTGTTTTATAAGTGTTGTTTTGTTTAAACAAACCAATTTTTAAAATTATAAAATTAAAAGATATGATATATGAACATAAATAGATAAATAAACATAAACGAATGTTAACGAACACATAATCGGACGTTCACGAACATAAATGAACGGGCGAGACTTTTGTTCATGTTCGTTCATTTAACTAAACGAACGTAAAATATTGTTCATGTTCGTTCATTTAATAANATGAACATAAATAGATAAATAAACATAAACGAATGTTAACGAACACATAATCGGACGTTCACGAACATAAATGAACGGGCGAGACTTTTGTTCATGTTCGTTCATTTAACTAAACGAACGTAAAATATTGTTCATGTTCGTTCATTTAATAAACGAACGAACATAAACGAACTTTTTACCGAACGGTTCATGAAATGTTCACTGAATGTTCGGTTCGTTTACAGCACAGCACTAGTACTATCACTATGAAAAATGATTAAGTAGGCCTGAATTTATGATTTAAAAAAGCTCATTTATTTGGTGTGCATCTCTTTGTGTGGTACCGCATAGGTGGGGTGTGTGCAAAATGTGTCAAAACGTTCAAACCAAAAGCCGGACCAAACCGATACTAGTCTGTTAGGTTTGGATCTGAGATCATTTGTGGTATGTTGAGCCATAACATTTCTAGTTATGATCCAAAGACTCAACAAACGAGATTTGGATGATTGGATCTGAGATCATTTGTGGTGTTTCTCCTGAACAGAGAGAGCCAAAACATAACCAATTCATAAAATATCTAATAAGGAAAATCACCAAATATAAACCAAACCCAAATTTTCAAAATTTTGTTTTGTGGAAACTATGAGTTAAGATCATTTGAGGACAAAACTTTATTTACATACAAAGGGACTAATCTCCACCATCCATCTTCCCTCCATCTTTATTTGATCTAATGGATGAGATTAATCCCAACAATTTAAAAAACTCACTTTCATCCTTTTTTTTCAAATATTAATATTTTTCAAACCGTTAATCATTAAACGAAAAAAAATATACCGTTACGACGAGCATTTAATTATCTTTCTATAGACAGGCAATTTGATATACTTTCGACAAAAAAAATTTTTTTTCGTTTTTTTCACGTTTTTTTTCCTGGCCGAAAAAAATATCACATGTGATATTACATATCACATGTGATATGTAGTATCACATGTGATATTATATATCACATGTGATATTACACTAATATCACATGTGATATTACACATCACATGTGATATTACACTAATATCACATGTGATAGATATATCACATGTGATATTACATATCACATGTGATATGTAATATCACATGTGATATTTTTTTCGGCCAGGAAAAAAAACGTGAAAAAAACGATTTTTTTTTCTTTTTTCGAAAGTATATCAAATTGCCTGTCTATAGAAAGGTAATTAAATGCTCGTCGCGATGGTGTAATTATTTTCGCTTAACGATTAACGGTTTAAGATATATTTAAATTATAAAAAATGGGTGAAATATTAAAATGCTTTTAATCTCAACCATTAGATCAAATAAAGAGGGAGGGAAGATGGATGGTGGGGATGAGTCCCTTGGTATGTGAGGAATCTTTGGTTTCTAAAATAACTCGATTCGGAAACTATTATGTACCAGTATCAGAAGGCCCAAAAGAATTTATGTCAGCCCAATAATGGATTATGTTTATTGACTAAAATTTATTGCGTTCATTTCAGCAAACTATCTAAGCTACATTTCTTTTCTTTTTTTGGAAGGCATTTATAACCCCCCCACATAAAAGCTACAGGTAACTAGTAAACTTTACATTAATTGATACATTAAAAGGTTTATTTAGTAGTTCATTACATGTAATGAGAACTTGATGATCTAACATTGTCGTACAATAAACGTTTGTATAGATATGTACATGAGTTTTTCATCCTATAATGCTTTACAAAATTCATAAAAGCAACCTTGTAGCCTTTAATATAAATCAACATGTTTCGTTGATGACTTGGGTTGCTTCTTTGGCTTCTTATACCGATTGTTCTCAAATTTGGCTTTTACAATGAGCGAGTAGAGCAAGTCTGCTTCAGCAGAGCAATCAAAAGGCATGTTCAAGATGCTACAATACAAGAAAACCAAATATATCAAGATCAGAAGTGATTATTCATCAAGCTGCAGATTTTTTTTGCTTGTATCTACATGAATGATTAATATGTCCAACATGCCTTTTACGCAAAGAGCAATCTTGCCTCTAAACACAAACTCCACCCTAGTACGAGTATTTTATTTTATATTTTTGGTTATATTTTTTGAGCATTTATGGTTGACTGGTTGTATGCATACCTGCCAAGAAGCTCCTCCAGGATAACCCTTTGAGAAGGTGTGACATAATGAATGCAACTTCGGGGGCACTGCCCAACTGCAAGCTGTACCTGATAATCTTCACCATGACCTAATCAAGATGAAGACAAGAGGATTTTAAAACTTAAATATTAGAAACAATAATACATGTTTCAAAGGATTATGCTTAATTTAAAATATCCTAATGCTTATTAAATCTGTTTTTCAGGTATGCTAATCAATAAGGTAGAAAAATGAGTTGAATGGGAAACAACTCAAACAAGCGAAATGGATTTATGTCAAGGGTAATCTTGGTACTGGACAGGTCCAGAAACATTTTTAATTCCTTTTGGAATCAATTTATCTTAAAAATTATTATAAAAAAAGTAGATATTTACAATAACAATCGAAGGTTTTAAATAAAGCTATGTAATAGGCTGTAAACAAGTCAAGTATCAATGAACAAAAGCACGAACTCCACTCGAGCTTGTTCATGTCGAACATTTTCTAGTTCGTGGTCAAGTACAAAGCTACTACATATGTAGGTGCTATTATATACGTGTGTATTTCTATGACTGCTAAAGAATTGATCCGTAACTCAGAGCTCATCCAGGTCAAATGTTATCGAGCTCATCCGTAACTCGAGCTCAATTCGAGTTTCCTTACTTGAGTGTTGGTGTCTATTACTCTATTGCATAATTTTATGCTATTTGAGTGCTCAAATCGAACCCAAAGCCACATGAGTCAAGCTCGAGCTTGCATCTTGAGGCTCGTCGAGCTATCAAAAATAGTTAGAGCTTAGCCTAAGTGTGTTGACTCAAGCTTGGCTGAGTTACTTTCCAGACCCTACTATCAAGTAACTATCAACCCATTTCCATATTAGCTAAAAAATATTTATTTTACCCAGGTGACTTTATAAAAAAGTAAAGGGGCCCAAACTGCAACAAAATTAAGTACTACGTCTATTGTTCTACATACCAACCTTGTGATGTCGCCTGAGCTGTTCCTGTTGAAGTACTGAAGTTGAAGGCATGAGGTGCCGTCTTTACACATGAATAAGGACACCCTGCACATATATATTTAACCAAGTTCAAAGAATTTAACACTCTTGCTACTGTATAAGATTAAATGCGATGATCAAGAATTAGATTTTTTATAAGAACTCTAGTTAATTGGTTAAGGTTACATCTTCATGATGACATAATAATATCCTCCAATTCAGGTTAGTTCCTTTCAGCAAAACTCTAATTCAATTAGACGAGAATAGAATAATATCGACAAACTGTTTTCATTCTTGCAGTTACATTGGTACTAGCTTATGAATTAAAATAGAAGTTCAATGAGCAAGGAACTACCTTATTTTAAAATTCTAAAGAAACGTTTTATGAAAGTGATGCAGAGAGAGCAAATAAGGAAAAACTTTTACCTTTTCCAACACACAGAACCTCATTGACAAAGATGTCTAACGCCTCACTCTCAGGAGCATCAAAGGGGTCTAGACATTCACTACAATTTAACTAATCCGTTACTATTATAAAGATGTATTAACCGTAAGACCAGAGCCATAGTTAAGGATACACACCTTTCAATGATCTCTGATTTGCTTAAATTGGATAAGATCTGCAGAAAATAACGTTCAGGTTATAGATAAGTACCCGTCAAACATCACATGTTTAAATCATTGAAAACGTTGAGACGTTATTAGATTAAAGAAACTTATAACGCACTACAGGAAAACACAAATAACATATATATCAGCTAATCTGGACAAAGCACATTTACGCGTTTACATGTGACGTTGCATATTTACATAATCTTATCTAACAGCAAACTCGTCTAAGGAAACTAGATAACAGTTACTGACAAAACTCTTTAAGAAACAACTACCTCATAGGCTTGAATGACACGTCGAATCATCGTATCCGAGCTATCATCATCGCTCTTTCGAACATCAGGATGGAATTGCTTCACCTGCAAAAACACAATAACATTTATCAGGAATGACTGCCAATACAAAAACTTCATTTACACTCTCCCTGCATTCATCATAATCGAGCTAACTTTTATACATGGGAATACATACTTTGGCGCGAAAAGCGGCTTTGAGGTCGAGAAAACTGCAGTCGGGCATTACGTCGAGCACTTGGTAGGCAGAAGAAGCAGACATAGTGAATTGGTCTTCATTAGAGCTCTTTAGTTTGAATTTGTTGTTGGTATTTGAAGATAAACGGTGTGGGTATTTGATGGTTGATTGAAATAATTGTGTATGGTTTGTTAATGGTGGTTGTGGTTGAAAGGAATAAGATAAGCTCACGACTTGTTTACACATCACCACAAAGTAACCCATCTAATCCAATACTAGTATCATAAAGTCTGGGTTTGTTTATCTACAAATTAGGATACTGAACTTGCAGTGTTCAAATGAAGTCAATCATCAAATAGAGTAACGGGGAAAAACAAATCATAAGTATGAAATTGGTACGAATTCATGGCACGTAAGGTTTTGAGTCAAAAAGTAGTTAGTAAAAGGTAGAAAATAAATAAAAAATGATAAAAATTATTTTGTGTTGTCAATAGACTCATAAAGCGGATAAAAGTAAGATTGGTAGTGACACAATGCACAACACCACCCATTTTAGAAACGAAGTCCTTTGTCCACTGCTCCACTTTACTCCCAAATCTACCCCTAAATGGAGTATTAGTTACTCTTTTGATCTCAAAATAATTATTCAAAAACAAAATAATACTCAGTTTAGGGAAGGAAGGAGGAAAAAAAGAAAGAAAAAAATTATCATTATTATTATTTTTCGTTTTACTTTTGCAGAATAATTTACCCCTAATAGCAGTTTTACTCATAACTAGCTAATTTACTTTTTAAATAAGTTATATAATAATAAATTTAAGTAAAAGTAATATGATAAACTTGATCAAATATTCTTATCTGTTTTTTGAAATAAACAATTAATTTAAAACAACTCAAATGAGACAGAGGGGAGTATCAAACTAATCTTGAGATGAATAGTAAAGTATGGGTAATTTGATCTTTTCACTTGATACAAAAATTGTAAAAATCACTAAGCGCTAGTCGGGCAGCCAGGTATCGCCTTAGGCGTGAATCAATCAAATTGGAATTTCTATATAAAAAGTTATAAATTTTGAAACCATATGTACATCATAAACAAAATGCTTTAAAATAGTTTAAAGTTCAAATGGTTCACTTAATATTCAAAAACCAATTTATGAATTCAATAGCGTCATAAATATTTAACCAAGATAAGAAAACCGAGCTTACATTCACATTTTGTGTTAAATCACCGCTTGATGTGTGTTTGAATGATTGTGTCAAATGATTTTGTGAAAATCGCAAATTGAAAGAAAACCACAATTTTATTTTTTGGAAAATTTTGACCCACGTTGACTGATTTGGCCGATATAATCGATTTTTGCCCGATTTGATCGATTTATGCTCGATTTGATGGGCTTTTATCTGCTTAATCAGTTAGTTGACCATTTTTTTACCAATCCGACTAATAAAACCGATTGTGCTAAAATTGGATGTTAATCACCGTCTAATGCATAGACGCGATCAATCAACCGCGTAAACCGATTTTTATAACACTGCTTGATACATTAAGTTACATTCATTCTATACTTTTAGGTTTTCCCTTTTACTTTCGGCTAATTGCATCTTTTAACCATACAATTTTTATAACTTACATTTGCAACTCACAATAATCTAAATTATTACGTGATTTTACTTTTAACTTATTGTTACATGTCAAATAATTTTTTTCATGCACACCACGGATATTTAACCAGCTTTTTCGGTTTTCCTAATAATAGTTCAACTCAATTATTTATTTGGTAAGTACGGGTTTGTTATGATCTTAAACCACATTTACAGGTGCATGTGGCTAAAAACATTATATCATGAAAGTTAGACCGATTCCAAAAAAAACTTTAGTTGTTGACGAAGATATTACCAAAATTATGTGATCACTTTGTTTGATTAGACACATCTTTCTCAAATGACAAAATTACATATTTTTCATAGAAAGCAGTATATTACAATGAGACAAACATGCAAAGATTTTTGACAAACAACCTACACGCTTCTATAAACCGACGTAATGGATAGTTCAAGCGATACTGAAATGGCATGAAAAAAAAGAGTCAAAAGACAAAATAGTCTTTTTCTTACCATAAATAGATGATGAACATGTTTTAGAAAAGTCTTGGCAAAACTTTGACTTAGATTTTTCTATAAATTTGACTATTTGTATATTACTCGGCCTACCAATAATATGTTTCATGGTTTTCATTATGCATAAAGTTATTCTGATTAGTCCCAAGACACGTATAATTACACCCCTGATCTCCAAAATTTACCAACGGGTCTTTGGTTTAGCGGTATCTAGTGGCCAAGCAACTAAAAAGTTGTTTCGGAGACATGCCAAAACTGTTAGACTACTCCCGGTGGGAGCGCGAGGGAGAGCAAAATGGAGCAAACTGTTAGACTACTCCTGATCTCCAAAACTCACGGCTCACCTTTGGTTTGTGTGCAATTGTAGGCGCCTTTTTGTTTTTTTATAATTTTTTTATTATTTGATTTGAGAGTGTGTGTGGTATTTTGTGAGCTATGTTTATATAAAAGTGGTTATTTTAACGAAAAATGAGGAAGTGATGGTCATTGGGGGTGAAAAGAGAGAGGGAGTGAGGATAGAGAGAATGTTGATGTGACGCTAAGGTAGAAGATGAAGTAGTGTGACCGAGTATGATACTTCATTTAAACCTTGGGTTGACCTAGTTACCTATATACAAGTCTTTGAACGGTATAGCTTTTCCAATTTAACGACTAGTAGCTCTTTGCTATGATAGTATGACTTTTTCTCATCTGATCCTTACGCGTGAGCAGGTCAAATGAAGTAAATACACGTGAGCTGTCAAGTTTGTGGATAGCTTTCTAAACAAATATCTTCACACATTATTGAAAAACAGAATTTGTAACCTCCCAACATTCAAATGAAGAATAAGAATATAGTAGACATTATGAGATTTAGTATCTTGCTCTTGTTCATTATCTGTAACGGTAACTAAGTTTCTTCTGCATTATGTAAAACGAACACACGAATCACATGTCGAGTTTTCTGAATGTAATTTTATATATTTCAATTTTGCAGGAGCTTCAGGGGGTACTATTACTGTTGTCAATAAGTGTAACTTCACTGTTTGGCCTGGAATCTCGGGCGACCATGTTCTCAATGTTACCGGATTCGAGCTCAAAAAGGGTAGTTCACGCTTGTTCCAAGTTCCTACAAACTGGACAGGTCACATCTGGGGTAGAACTGGTTGCACCTTTAATAAATCAGGTAATTGGTCATGTGCCACTGGTGACTGTGGGACGGGTAAAATGGAGTGCAATGGAAGAACATACAAACCACCTGTTACGATTGCGGAGATCCGTATAAGGAATGGTTTTGACAGGTATGATGTCAGCATCATGAATGGTTTCAACTTACCAATGACCGTGGAGCCAACAGGTGCGCAGTTTTGGGCCCTGAAGATGGGTTGCGTGAATGACTTGAATCAACAGTGCCCATTGGACCTGAGGCTGGAGGGTGGCCGTGGGTGTAAGAGTGCTTGCCAGGTGTTTCCCACAATAGATTACTGCTGTGGAGGGAGGTGTAACCCGACGTCATACGGTGAGTTGTTCAACTTGGTATGCCCGAAATCGGTTACTTATGAGTATGATACATTTGATAGAGTCATTACATCCAGTGGTGGTGATTACACGGTCAGATTTTGTGACACATTTTCAACGATTAAACTTGGTGATGGCCAACTTACGTATAGCGACCAGCTTGTTTCCTTTGGTGGAAATTTTACTTTAGGATTCTTTGAAAACTACGCGTACTTAGGAATTTGGTACACGAGTGATTATCAATCCAGGAAGGTATGGGTAGCCAATCCAAATGCACCATTTGTATCCAATACGCGCCCCAACGCCCTCTCCATTGACCCCAACACCGGAAACTTGATAATCACTGACGGATATAAAACTCTGATGAATATTACTAATGTTGACGCTGGTCCAAACCCAGATGTGACTGCAACTCTCGAAGATAATGGTAATTTAAGGCTCATTAACGGAATTGACAAGAAGGTTTTGTGGCAGAGTTTTGATTACCCAACTAACGTACTCTTACCGGGTATGAAACTTGGGTATGACATTACGACCGGACAGAATTGGACCCTGACTTCTTGGCTGAGTAATGAAATCCTTGATGCCGGAACTTTTACTTTGAGCTGGGAACCCGTTAACAGTTCTTCTCATAAGTTATTGATACGCCGACGAGGCCAACCCTACTGGAGTAGTGAAAATCAAGGAATAAATATTTTAGGCGTTAAACTCACTTCTGTGTACAACAACAAAGAACGATACATTATCTACAACTTAGGTCATGACTTAGGCATTGATGGTGGTACCGTTTCTTTCCCTATGTTAATTTTAACACCAGAAGGGCGAATTAGTAATCCCTATTCTAGTCTATGGTTCCCTGAGTTCTGTTATGGGTTCTTTTCCAGCACGGGTTGTATGGAGGACTCAAGTGTACCTCAGTGCAGAAAAGAGAACAACACATTTAGTTACCGATATGGCGCTTTTGCTCCTCATAAGACAAGATATGCTACTAATAGTGGTTTGAGCCTAGGCATTAGTGATTGCTTTGCCATGTGCTGGAATGATTGCAGCTGTGTGGGATTCAATAGCAGTAACACCAATGGAACCGGATGTATTTTCTGGAGAGGAAGAAATACCTTTTCGGGTAACACTACAGAGAGTTCTGCATGGATGTATGTGATCAACTCCCAAAATCACGGTACATGTAAGAGTGCCAGATTTCTATAATCTTTGCTATTATTTTAGCCTTTTTCGCATCTAACACGTCATTGTGCAGGTATAAAAACAAAAATTAAAACAGAATTGATAATGATACTCATTGGTTTTTTCATACCTCTGGTATCTCTTCGTTTGGGACTTTCGTGGTGCCTGAGGAAGAGAGAACAAAGAAAAGAAGGTACGGAACTTTAAACTGACGTGGTATCATGATTCCATTTGTACTTTATAGTTGCTTATTTTGTTAACTGATTGATGTTGAGTGTAGAAGAAGAGAGACGAAAGAGAGATGAATATTTCGTTGAGTTAACAGCTTCCGAAAGCTTTAAGGATGTGCATAATCTTGAAAGCAGTAGTGGGAAAGGAAATGACTTGTTAATCTTTAGCTTTGCTTCTATAGTGGCTGCCACAAACGATTTCTCGCTTGAAAATAAGCTTGGACAGGGTGGTTTTGGACCTGTTTATAAGGTGATGTTTCTTTCATGTTGAACCTATTTGGCATAATTAACATATTCTTGCATTGATCCCTTTAAGCTGACAAAAACACATACCTCGGTATTACAAATACAGGGATGCCTAAACGATGGACAAGAAATTGCAATCAAGAGGCTTTCAAGAACATCAGGGCAAGGGCTTGTAGAATTCAAGAATGAACTAATACTCATAGCCAAACTCCAGCATACAAATCTTGTTCGGATTCTTGGTTGTTGCATTTACAGGGAAGAAAAGATGTTAATTTACGAATATATGCCTAACAAAAGTTTAGATTTCTTCCTCTTTGGTAAGCAATATTTGTAGCATGCATGAATACAGTTTATACTTAATTTATTTATTGATTTTTATTCTAATAGATTGATTTATTGTACTGTAGATGAAAACAGAAAGGTAGAGCTAGATTGGCCTAAACGATTTAACATCATTGAAGGAATCGCTCAGGGTTTGCTTTACCTACATAAGTACTCAAGAATGTGTGTTATTCATAGGGACTTGAAAGTTAACAACATTCTTTTAGATGAGAGTATGAACCCAAAAATTGCTGATTTTGGTATGGCAAGAATGTTCAAGAAGAACGAGACTCAGGCAATGACAAACAGAGTGGTTGGGACATTGTGAGTTTGCTATCATCAAGAACTTATATTTAGTATTACTAAACATGTAGTAAAAGAATTTGGATACCAAAATAACTTGTGTATCTTATCTCATAGATGAATTTGTTATATGTCACATTTATTACTATCTATTCCTTGAACTATTTAGCTGACATGTACAGTGGATATATGTCTCCGGAGTACATAATGGAAGGAACTTTCTCCACCAAATCTGATATCTTCAGCTTTGGAGTCTTGATCTTAGAAATCGTCACTGGAAGGAAAAATAGCTCTTTCGTTCATCTTGATCGGACATTCAATCTTATTGGATATGTAAGTCTAGTGAAATCACTATTTAACCTCTTTTACATACTATGGTGTCTGCATTAATAATGAGGGCGGCTTACTCAATCTACCCCTTTTGAAGAAAAGAATAACCTTACCTTTCAAGTCACACTATGCATATAGTTTGACATATAAGTGATAGTATACAGTAAAGCAAACATGATTCTGTGGTGCATACGCACAAATAATGAGCATATGAGTTGTAATGTGATATAGGCATGGGAGCTATGGCAACAAGAGAATGCATTGGAGTTGGTGGATACGACACTTGGAAATACTTGTGTCCTAAAACAATTCTTGAGGACCGTTCATGTGGCCCTTCTATGTGTACAAGAAAGTGCAACTGAGAGACCAACAACTTCAGATATGATTTCAATGCTTCTCAATGACACTGTACCTTTACCTGCTCCAAAGAAACCAGCATTCTTCATAAGCAGAGACGAGTCAAGGTTAACTACAGAAGAAAGCAAACCAAAACATCACTCTGTTAATAACATGACCATTACTGTTATGGATGGTCGATAGGACATGCAAAAAGTTGTTTTATATACTTTATCTTTATCATTTTTTATGAAATAATGTGGTACAATACTATCTGATAAGTATGACTATTGTATTATTGTTCATAATGACATTCCTATAATATATATAATTATTCAGGCATAACCAATTTCTGTTACTTCCTATGAGGTAGTCAAAGGGTAATATTAGTTGCCAATTATCATTCCATCAAAGTATAAAGGTACAATAAAGTTAGCTGCTAGCGATATTTTAGCTCCAAAATTAGCGTATGGATTAGGAGATGAGTTGAAATGAACAGGATATGGGGTTATTGCCCATTCAAATAAACCACAGGCTGCGAATGTTGTTTTCCAATGCTGCTTTTTCAAGGCAGGAGTTTATCACGGGAAAGGCCAAGGAGAAAGTACCATCTGTTTGGGGGTGAAAAGTATATCCTTGTATCCTTTTTGATTATTCGGATGTATGTAAATAAGTTATTATATGTGGAAGATGATGGAAAAAAAATGGATGAAAGTTGCGCTTGGTGGAGACTTGAGTCAGATTTACACATTACATCTATATCGCTAAATGCTATTATTGGCGCATGATCTGAAAATATACTCGATCGTTGCAACTTTAAAATCAAAAGTGAGTAGGAAATTTGTCAACTATGAAAACCAATCCGGTATGATCTAAGAATTAAGTTGAAACTTAGTATCTACAGGCTGAAGTTGAAATTTAGTATCTACAGGCTGAATAGACTCTGAGTCACTGAGTGTTCTCAACAAAGATGGTGCTGGCCAATATGCAAACTGCAGTTGGGCATTACATCGAGCACTTGGTAGGCAGAAGAAGCAGACATAGTGAATTGGTCTTCGTTAGAGCTCTTTGCTTTGAATTTGTAGTTGGTATTTGAAGATAAACAGTGTGGGTATTTGATGGTTGGTTGAAATAATTGTGTATGTTTTGTTAATGGTGGTTGTGGTTGAAAGGAATAAGATAAGCTCACATCTTATTAATAATTTAATATAAAAAGTTATATTTAATTATTAATTACACAAAACAAATAAAGAAGTTAGTAATTGGCGAAAATTGACTAACATACAAAGATAAGGACCATGAATAAAAATAGAGAACAAGAAAGATCTAGAACCCAAATCCTAACTTGTTCCCTAATTTTTGTATCCTATAAAAACAAAGTCAAGGATTTTAATTGTATATATCTTGTACACATTAAAATCTAAAACTAAATTAACGTTGGTCGATTTTTAATCACTGTAACATACATGTATGCGTATGTCAAGTGCATGTGCATGTACTGATCATCAATGATTACTTTTGTCAATTGTTATCACAATTTCATCAATACATATGCATACGTATATCTTTTATCATGCATGTTTATGTATTGATAATTATTAATGTCTTTCCTTGACTTTTGGTTACTGAAATCGACAACAAATATCACAAAAGGTTTTGGTGATTTGTTTTATTTGGTCAAATATTGTTTTGTGTATACTTTAATTAACATTAACTTTAATTCGTTAATAGTACGTGTGTACAAGAACGTGATATTAACTCACTATAGTTAATATCTTGGATCGATTAACAAAACGATAAGGGGTTAATCTAAAGATCCCTAATTCATATAAACCCTAATTAGGGTTCTTCAATTGTTCAAGAATCAAGAATTGCATACGGTACGTTTTCTTTATGTTTTAGTTAACCTTTATATGTTATACTTGATCCTACGCTTCCGCATTATGTGACTACTTGATATTAGAATAAATATATGATAGTCATGTTTTTTAAATTCTAACAGTGGCGTCACGAGCCATGTATAACATGTAATTGATTACTAAAACAATAAAAAACGTATCTTTGATTGTTATAGATATACATGTTGTAGTTATAGATCTAGGGTTTTTAAAAATATTTTCGAAACCCTAACCCTAAATTGGGGGGGTACGATTTTCCATGAACCCTAATTAGGGTTTGTGGTTTATTTTTTTTAATTAATTGAATTAGAAACCCTAGGTTTGCAACGTGTTTATGTGAACTATGTGGTAATTGTTATGCATGAATCCATGACGAAACATGCATGTTAGTCATGGATTATTTGATTGTTTTAATTGTTAGTACATGATTCACATGTTAATTATTATATAGATCTAAAATTGGGGAAGACCCCAAGTATAATTAAAATCAATTTACGTGTTATGTGGTGTATCAATTAACTCTAGCTTACGCAATCGGTTATTCGATTGATGTGGCTCACTTGTGCAAAGTGAAAGCTTTAGTGAATCATACACATTATGAAAACCTAGAATTGATTTAATTAGGGTTTATCTAATTATGTTAGCATGTGGCTAATTGTTTCACCTTTTAATTGTTATGCTTATTAGTTGTGTATTTGTTTTCTTTTAAATTTCTTGTTTTATTGTTATGTGTTTGACATAATTGTAAGCAACAAAAAGGGTAATTTTATGAAAAGAAAATTAATTGGACTAATAATGGTGAAACATAATTGTTATTAAGAACTTTACACTACGAAATCTTATGTGTCATACTTAGGGGTTGGCCTTACATGCCGTAATGCGTTAAATGCATCCTCGCGACGAGATTTGTATTGTAAAGTTTTTGATATGTTTTAAGATGAAAGTTATAAACTTTTCCTTGATTGATATTTTTGAACATATGGTTTTGAAAGCAAGTTATCTTTAGACAAATTCATAGTGATGGAAACAAGGTTTGGAAAGAGCCTAGTGTCTACCTTTGGTTTCCATACACTTATGAGTTCATTAAAGACATCTTACCTACATCTCCATTATATGTAAATATCATTTTAAGGGTGATTTACCTCAATTCCACTTGGTGGATGATAATTGTAGGTTCTTCTTTAATTGGTGAACCCAATACCTCAAGCAAAAAGATTTTAATTTTATCTTGCTAATTGGTAATTAAAAATTGTTTTGAAAACTTATGTCATAAAGATGAGTGCATGCATCTTTATACATGTTTTGATTGTCACATCAAAATTTAATACCCTATTAAATTTAAGTTACATGCCATCTAACTATAAGGAACACTTGGAATTAATTCTTTGGTATGTGTGAGACCTAGGCCAAAGATTAATGACAAGGCAAATTTCCGAGTGTGCGTGAGACCACACATGGAGAATTTGCAGTTTCTAAGTTCGACGACTTAAGTAAATTGATGCGTGAGACCTAGAACTTACGGCATGAGATGGGATGAAACATGCTTACATTGCAAATTGATGAATCAATTTGATGTAAATCCCATAATGATCTAGGAATTGGAAAATTGTTTGCCAATTATTGTTCGACAGATTACCATCTTTTATACTTTCATTACTAGCAGATCAACTGATGTAATGAAACATAGAAAAGTTGGATCCTAGATTTTCAAGAAAATATGTGGTTATATGAATATAGCCTTGGGTATTGTTTTTCTTGAAAATATGTATTATCGAAAATACTAAAAATTGAATTTTGCGAATTCTTTTAAATGTATTAATGCAACAATGAACCGTAAACATGAGTTATTCTTTCCACAAGTAAATTGATCTATACCAGTATGGGTTTTTAGTTAGGATCAACTTTACGAACAGAATAAACATAGTCTTCTTTCCATATAGAAAAGTGTGAGACTTAATCCTAATCCTTTTCATGAATGAGAAAGGTATAATAGGATAATTAGAATTGTCTATGTTCTAAATACATAACTCCTATCAATCTTTAATAGTAAGTTGATTTGCACTTTATGAGTTATTAAAATAGAAACTAGACAGATTACCGCAAGAATGGTAAAAGACAAACTAGCAATTTTATGTAGTTGTTTTGCTTTGACCATTTAAAGATATTACATACAATTGTTGGAATGGTAGATCTATTCAGGAAGAAATTGCATGCCCAGTTTTTCAAGTTAATAGTTTGGAATGTGATGAATCACATTTACATAACCTATATAATTGTTGCGAATGGGTTTTTCTCAAAAGATGTAGGAAGGTAAATAGCACACTATTTCCTTTCACTGATAATGAAACATTTATAATGTTGTCAAATTCAGTGGGAGTATTGTGTGCTTATTACTGAATAAGGGATTATTGTAATGTTCTCTAATTCAGTGGGAGTTACAAGACTTATTGTCTTGATTGTAACTCAGATTATCTTGCGTATATATCAAGATAATTACTTTCCAAAATATAGACACTAATATTTTCAAGGATAGTCATGTGCGTTTCCTTGATTGATTGAGTAACTCTATATCTACTAGTTATGCTAGTGACACAAATCATATTGTTCATATTAACAAACGCATGCGTGTTGTTTATATGGTACATGGTGTTGTTCCATGCACAAGTGGGAGAAATCTTTATTGTGTGCAAGGTACAACACATAAGAATATGATTTAAAGGATTCTCTTAACTGCAAAGTAAGAGACTCACCTTCTAATACACATCTAATCTAAGAAAACACTTGGCGTTGAAATTTAGTAAACGTGAGACGCAGACTAAATTCCAACAACAAGGTGAATTTCCATGTATGCGTGAGACCTACATGGATAATTTACTATTTCTAAATTAGACACCTATTAGAACATGTGTCAATATGGTAACAAGACAACTTCAATATTTATGGATTATTGGAATGACATAAATAAATGAGAGTAGTGATTTAACTTGAAAATATTATTGAAACCAAATGATGGTGTTCATGATTACTTTATTTATATATGTTTATACTTTATTGTATAGTTATAAACATGAAGTCTTTATGCAAGGCTTAGTATAATGTAAAGTAAGACGTTAGCTTGTTATGTTTTAATTAAGACATATACAAGAAGTCATTGAATTGATCAATGATTAATAACGTGTAATGGGATTATAACGGTTTATGTCTTCTTATAGAGACATGAACAAGAGGTAATTTGATTAATAAGTACTTAGGTTATAAAGCATGCAAAGAGGCTTGGAAATTCTATTTCATCATTAAGTTGATTTAGTTGGTAAATAGACAAGCTAAAAAGATATAAGTTTATCTTTCATATTGATAGATTGTCTGACAATATGAGTCCTAATGAAATACCAAGTGTTTATGGTGTGTTCAGTTAGGAGAATCAAACTATATTGGTATTGTTTGATTAAAGATAACTATAACTTCTTTTCTTCCAAAAGTTATCAATGTTGGAAATTGAGTATGGATTGAATATACTCAATGAGACTCCTAGTAGATTAATAAGACATTGTTGAATTATGAAATGTGATGAATCACATTAAGTCTTAAATTGGAGTTCTGAGTTTGTTAAGCTACTTATGTGTAGGATATTAACAAAAGAATGTCAGAAACTATCAATGTGTATTTGTAATGTCCCAAAAAGAGAAAATTGGATTGTTGCTCTAATTGCTAAGTATTTATAGATGGTCTATATATTACTAAAGGCAAGTGGGAGTTTATTACAAAATACATAATCTTCTAAACGCACTATGTAACACCCCCAAAATCGTACAGCGGAAGACTTACTAACTTTCGGGGTGCTACGGGGAATGATACCGTCGCAAGTATAGATAACAAGATCTTAGATAAGCAATAAACGTCAACCAAATCAACAAAGTTAAAGTTTACATTTATTCCAAGATCTTAGGGTTTATAGGCCCAAATAGATAGCATAAAAGATAGGTCCAAATTTATTATCAGAGTGCACATCGATTTCCTCAAACCAAACCAAGTCCAAAGCAAGCTTCACCAAAGTCCAAGCAAAAAGCATTCATCAATTACCTGAGAAAAACATGCTTAAAAAGTCAGCTTTCGCTGGTGAGTTCATAGAGTTTAATCATTCAAAATACTTACGGGACCTGAAGGATTTAGCGCTATGTGTATGACTAGGGCAGGCATAGACAATCATACTATACTTATCACAATTCCATATCCATCACAATCATACTCATACTAGTTTACCACCTTTCACGAAGGCGGAGGGTCAGGGGCGAGCGGGCCACATCTCGACGGTACACTAGCCGGGATCACTTAACAGTAAGGAACCACCCGTTACTGCCCCGAGCTAGGCCGTAGTAGTGTCTACTCCAAACCAGGGTATCGCCCTAGTTTAAGTCCACAACTACTTGTCTATCCTAATCTAGCCAACACAATAGCAAAACAATTTATAGCAGGTCCAAGAAATGGGTAGCATGTTTTCTCCCCCAAGTTAAGAAATCATTCGAAAATAAATGCGAGTAAAAGTGGGGCTATAAACTCACCTCGAAATAGCAAGCAATCAATATACGAGTAAGCAAAAGAGAATTCGGCTAAGACTTCGCAGCAACTATTGACTCGGCACGACCTATTCATGTATTTATACTTTCGCTCAATACCACTTCTTAAAATAAATATACTCCCAATAATCCCAATGGGTTTTCTTTTACTTTCCAAATGATCCTTTCTTTCCTTGAAAACGCTTATTATCGCTTGATATAGTTTAGGTATCCTTTGGTATCGTAGTGGGGATTCTAGAGACAAAGTCTCGACTCATTGGCTATAAGCCAAATATAATCTCAATAACAATCACAATACGCAACCACATAATCACATAACGGCTTAAGTCATAAACAAACAATAAATCCACATAGCATGTAGCCACATACAACGCACATAACTAGGAATATGTAGCACATAGTGGTCAAGGTAAAATGATATGTCTTCATAAATAAATAAGTCGTCTCATGAAGGGTCGATGGCTTATCAAATTCGTCAACTTGATAAGTCCAACCATTCACGTATTACTTATGTATTCACCAAGTTATATCATGTATGTACAAGTCGTAGGATGGATTTCTCGTCAATATGGTTGTATAATATTACTATTGGGCCCTTATTGGACTCGTCAGCCCAATAAGTCCAACGATAATACTACACGACCTATTAACGTTAACTCAATCCGAAACTTTACCATAATGGGTCAAAATCAATTATTACTCAATAACGTTACTTTGAATCTAGTTGTTTAATGCACTCAAATATTTAATAGTTCACGCCGAACGAATTATTTGCTTTTCGGGATCCATTATGGTCCTTACGCTCAAATATTTCCTTCATTGTTTACGGTTTTCATTCGTTAGTCATATTTTAATAAGGCGTCGATAAGTATTAACTTTAACGATTAATAGTTATCGTTGCGTTATTATTATCCATTTATTACAACACTTAGTTATTACGTAAGTTAATATACGTACATACATATATATGTGCTAGCAAATATATATATATACGTACACATACAAACTCACTTAATATTTAAGTTCGTTGGAATAAACGATTTCTAACGAATTATTACATATTCAAGTCCACGTGTCCGAGTCATGACCTCCCGTCCACATAACTAGTCAAAGTCCAATATCCAAATGTAACGGCATCGTCGAAGTCAACCAAGACTAGAGAGTCAAGGCAACATCAACATGCACCAACAATAATCAACACAAGTATATATAATCCCGATGTCCAAAAATACTCCAAAACTCCAACACTCGAGGTCGTCTACGACACTCGTTCTAACCTATCTCCATCACACTAAATGTATTCAACCTTATAACTCCGGAAATTCAACCAAACATAATGTCGTTCACGAGCCACATGAAACAAACGTTAGTCACGAAATGTAAATATATACACATAGTCACATATTTCATCCAAACAATCCACATAATATTTATTTTCACATCAAACCATATTTTCCGTTACCAAATATATTTATTTCACCAATTCATTTTACCGTTTCACATAATCCACGTAATACACATAAACGTTAACCATAAGCTCATTAACCATAATAAGCCACGTTTACCAATATTTTCCGACAACTCTAGCATATTACCATTTTCAAGTATATATTCCGACATAACTTAACATATTACCACTTTCGTCACAATTTCACATAACGTGCAAAACGAGCAACCAAATCATACAAGTACCAAGTAAATAACCACAAAATGACCACAAGGACTAACCCGTGCCCACTAGGCCACGGTGACCTTGGGAAACGAGCCACAACCTTCGGCCTAGGGCCTTAGGTGCTCGACAACATAACCAAACACACCTAAATCTTACCAAACTTGTTCCAAACACTACCAAATCATTACCATATCATACTAGGAACATAACACATCAACCAATATCATCAAAATGGGTCAAAACCACAAAAATACTAGTGGGTCGTGGGTCAAACCCACGGGTTGACCACAAATCCGAATCCAATCCACTTCCAAACGATACCAAACTTGTTTCTCTTGTGTTTTTATTAACCAAAATGTTTTAAAACATCAAAACCCACTTAGTTTAACCCAAAAATAATAAATTTTCGTGGGTTTGACTTATAACAAAGTCAAACCTTCAAGAAATACTTACCACTTTACCTTTTCTTCTAACCAAACAAGATTTCAACAACACAAGTGATGAAAATGACTATATGAGCCACGAATTTAATTGGGTTTTTGTGTTTTGGGTCGTTTTGATGTATAATAGTTATGTAGAAATGATGGGAAAATGATGGGGATTAAGTTTTTGAACTTGGATTGTAAAAATTTTGAGTATGTGTGTGTTTTTGGTGTGTGGCCGGCGCAAGAAGAGGAGAGGGAGGGGGTTAGGGTTTTGTTTTGGGAAGAAAATGGGATAAGGGAGATTATCTAGTTGCAAGTTTGAGCAATTGGCAAAAATGGTCCCCTTAGTTGTTAGTTTTAGAGTTTAGTTAAAATAGGAACCCCAAAACTTTTATTTTTCTTAAACTTCCCCAAATATAAATTTTTGAGTTTATAAGTTTAGCCGGTAGCCACCGAATTTGTTTTTAAATACACACCACGTGTTTTACAAATAATTCCCCAAGGTATTTTCTAAAGTTCGTTTAATAATAGACCCATTTTAAAACATATTCCCACGACTCGGTTAAACTAAGTGAATTCTTATGTCAAAAGATTCTCAATCGTTACTTGTCCAAAAACACGTTTCATTAGGATTTCTAGTGCCAAAGTCAAATAGTGCCTAACGCGAAGTACATAAATAGCCTAATTATTACTCAAAACGATAAACGTTTCATATAGTTTCAACTTTCAAATCCAAAGTTCTCAAAATTACTTAAAATCATTATACTTCAATTCTCGGGTTTATAAAAATAGTAATGCGGAAGTTTTTAAAAGACACCCAAATTTACCAGTTGTCACAGCCTCCCAGCCTCAGAAGAAACCCGTCCCGGGTTTCACTTGGAATTTCCCGATAACGATGGCGTAAAGAGTCGAGGATGCTTCCTCAAGAATTCATCTTCACGCTCCCACGTGAATTCCGACCCATGACGCGAGTTCCAACGAACTTTAACGAGCGGAATTCTACTACGTTTCAAACATTTGATCTCACGATCAACAATCTCAATAGGTTCCTCCACAAAATTCAACCTCTCATCCACACGGATCTCTTTCACAGGAATAGTTACGTTCTCATCCTAAAGACATTTCTTCAAATTACTTACATGAAAAACATCATGAACACAACTCAAATCTTGTGGTAACTCCAACCGATAGGCTACCGGTCCAATCCATTCTAGGATTGTAAATGGACCAACGTAACGAGGGTTGAGCTTTCCACGTTTGCCAAAACGAATAACACCCTTCCAAGGAGAGACTTTCAACATCACTCGATCTCCGACTTGGAACTCTAGGGGTCTTCGTCTTAATATATTAAAACTTTATGATTAAAACTTAATAGATCTAAGAAAATAAGCTATTTTTAGAAGAAAACTAATAAAGTTGCAAACTTTATATGAAAAACTTGATAAAACTAATAGATCTAAATAATAAACTATCTAAAAAGCTAAAAAAAATAAAGAAAAGTGCTCTCAAACTTAAGGGATGTCAAGGCTTATTTGAAAAATAAGTCGAGCTTAACAAGCTCATGCATCTATTTTGATGTTTGAATCGAGCTAGAGGGTAAAGAAGAGAAGAGATATTAAGCTAAAACTCATAAAAATGTAAATTTTAAATTAAAAGAGTGAATAAAACTATTTTTTTATATATATATTTTTAAAGTATAAAAAATAGTTTATAAAAGAAAAATGATGAGATGACAAATTATAAGCTAAGAATAATAAGTTAAAGACAAATAAGTTTTAAGATAAATAACTTTATTAATGATAAAAAAGTTGATTACAATAACAAGCACTCCAAATAAGCTAAAAGAAATAAACTACTACATCTAAAAAAGAAAATTACGGACTAAAGAAAACTGTGTGTGTGAAATTGTAATGAAGGCTCTCTCAAAGTTGTGCCAATGATTGGCATTTATAGCCATTTTTTGGTAGTCTCGAATGTTCCTCTTTGCCAATCATATGACAGCTTTTAATTGCATGTATCCGGACTATATTTCGTCTTCACTAATCACAAATGCATCACACAGACCACGTGGCGGGCTTTAGTTGGCTGGAATTTGTTCGTTGCATCATCAAGGACACGTGGAGGCCTTGCATTCGCTGCAGATAATAATATGCGTGTGAGATTGTTGGCGGTTATGAGCCCAGAACAGGGTAAGATAATCAATAGCCTAACTACGTACCAATTAAGGTTACCGGATATCACTTGGAATCGTGTTATCACTTTCCAAAGTAAACTATTCGACCCTAATGCCTGGGTATCAAGAATATCTACTTGGGATAAGAACAAATGTTTGTTATTGAATTAGGCACAAATCAATAACCCTTTTGCTTTCAAGTGTTTAGTTCGTATGTTCTATATCACATGCAGTTGTGTTTGATCTCCTATTTATAGGTGAGATCACTCAACCCTAGTCAATGGAATTATGAGTGATTAACGGCCCATTAATCGCTCATAATTAGCCTCCATAATGATAGGTATTAGTGGTTACACGACCAATTAAACGTGGTCATTAATGCAGTTAAACTGCCACTTGAATAGGTCAAAACCGTTACAATCCAAGTTTGAATTCAGTCCAATGAGTTAATCAAACTCACTGATGAGCTAGTCCCTGAAAGGGTTGCTCCCTGATGAGATCCTTCAGCCTGAGCTGAACTCATCATCCTGATAAATATCATTCAGTCCAGAGTATCACTCACTGAAGAGTGAACTCACTGAAATTCATCACACACTGAATAACACTTAACCACTATCTGAGACAGGGTGTTCAGGGACTTTATGGGCGTACACTCCGTACCTCCTGACCCATTACAAGGTTTAAACTGATCCCTCAAGTGCACTAAATTTTCCAACAGAGTGGTCCGTGAGTGGGTGAAGTGGAAGCCAAACGCGCCAATTAATTTTGAGCAATTGTGAATCACGTGGCTTCATCTTTTGATATTGTCGTATAGTGCAAATGAGGGAGCAGGTCTTCCAATTTCATTCCTTCTCTTTGATATCGATATAAGATAGCAAAAGAGACTACTCCACTTTGTTTTATTTTTTTATTCGCTGGCCAAGAAGAAATATAACTTCAATTTCATTCTTTATCTGATTTTGTAGCACAGCAGGGGGCCATGTGGACTTTGAGCAAATTCATTCACCAAACTTGTTTTGTAGTCATTTGTTGCTCACGTGCATGAGAGATATCATTTCTTCAACTTTGCAATTGCAACTTTCTTTTTCTTCTAGATCACATGCCTCCATATGAAACTTCATTTAACTTTGTATCTTATTATATTTAAATAGGCATGTAGGCTTCCTGTATTTCTTTCTTTTTTTCTTGTTTGTCGCTTGTAGCATTCAAGAGAAAACAGAGAAGGCATCACGTGGCCTATGAAAACAATAGACAAGCAGGCCTCTCTTTCATTTCATTAACTTGTGGACTTTATCATGCCTTTCATTTGTCGAGTGGGCTTTCTATCATTAACTAATTTGGGCTTCGTGACTTTGCAGTAGGACGAACAATAGACCAATCATAATAATAAACACGGCTTCGATTAGTCTTTTGATTTTTCGGTTTTTTGCCTCGATGCTCCAAATAAAATTATCAATAGACTCATACTTTAGCGCTCTTTCCAATCTCGTGCTCGTTTATGTCGTTTTCTCGTGATTTTTGTCCTTTTTCACGATATCCGTACCTGCACAATCACAAACACAAAAACAACATATATTTGGCATTTATGGTCGGGTTTTTGGTCATTTTGGTCCGTTTTTTAGGTAAAAGGTATGTGTAAATTAACACATACCATTAAGATAAACCAAATTTTCAAAATTTGATTATCTTCATGAACAGCATCTATAACATCCATAGTATGATTAGTTTACCCAATTCATTATTTGGTAATACTTCATCATATAATCCTCAGCATATTAATCAAATATCTGAGATATCCAAGTGGATCTATGAATGATAATTCCATCATCTTGAGGTTTATCATTTACATGTTAAGTCTCGTCATGATTTTTACTAGTGCGTTTAGAAGATTATGTATTTTGTAATAAACTCCCACTTGCCTTTAGTAATATATAGACCATCTATAAATACTTAGCAATTAGAGCAACAATCTAATTTTCTCTTTTTGGGACATTACAAATACACATTGATAGTTTCTGACATTCTTTTGTTAATATCCTACACATAAGTAGCTTAACAAACTCAGAACTCCAATTTAAGACTTAATGTGATTCATCACATTTCATAATTCAACAATGTCTTATTAATCTACTAGGAGTCTCATTGAGTATATTCAATCCATACTCAATTTCCAACCTTGATAACTTTTGGAAGAAAAGAAGTTATAGTTATCTTTAATCAAACAATACCAATATAGTTTGATTCTCCTAACTGAACACACCATAAACTTGTGGTATTTCATTAGGACTCATATTGTCAGACAATCTATCAATATGGAAGATAAACTTATATCTTTTTAGATAATGTAGCCCTAGTGGTTTAAATCTTTGTTAAAACTCATATGGACAAAATTGTACACATATCTTAATGTATATCATATGACAAGATTATTAATCATATTTAAGCAATTAACTATGATTGAATACTCTTTCCTAAGAACATTAAAGATACAAAGATGGTAATTGTCATATTTATATGAATATGAAATTTGACAATGAATATCAAAAACTTTTCTTGAATGATTACTTGAGCGAGGACGATAAGTAATCAAAAGGAGTTTATGAATTCATAGTAAATCTTTGGAAGTGTACAAAGTGCAATAATCCATGAATGGATAAATTCATGCAACTATGAGATTACTCTTATGTTTAATTATTAAATCCATGTTTTGATTTATAATTGAAATAAGATAATTTCTAAGTATTCCTGAAAGCTAGTGGGAGTATTATGTTTGATTTACTAAATCATATATGTTGTATAACACATAAGAAGTAACATTCCATGTAAGTAAAATGTTAAGTCTTAGTTTGGAATGAAATTTTACTTTAGAGATTTAGAAAATAAAACATATAACCTTGGAACTAAAGTTTATTATTTGATAAACATGTGCGGTAAATAAATCTAATAGAATATGATATATCATTTTGAAAGACTAAATTGATATATATATTTGTAAAGATAGAACATGAATGAAATCTAAGTCTGACTGAAGGATTTTTCATGTGTATCATATTATTGTTGTATCATGCTTATATGATTTGACAATATTTGATATCCAATTAAAGTTATTATATAACTTGTGTAATGAATATTCTAATGGAATATGTTTGGTCTTAGAATAACGATCTTCAACCTGGAATTGCTCCTAAATTCTAAGTATAAACAATGTGGCAAATTGTTGCGTAATTGTTATAGCCGACAGTAAATCTTGAAAGATTGGAAGGCATCAAAATTAGACAATGGATATTAAGTTTACGGGATTTTAAAGAGCATATTGTAGTTTTAATACAATGATTCTAGTTTACTTGAGATGACACTCAATACTAGTCATGGTAGGATTTTATCCTTGTTAATGGCCATGTGAACTAGTTGTGCTCAACTAAGAGCATAGTTGCATTATACATTAAAGAATTAGAATACTTTAAACTTTAAAATGTTTGAAAGTTTGATTGTCATAAATTGGCCGGTGGTTGAGGATATCTCACCATTTATGAAATATTTTGTGGCTATATCTAATTGTTGGATATACTCACACAAGAATTTTGCTAATTAAATTCTTGAAATAAGTATTCTCAAAATTATGATAGATCAAAGTTAGTTGAAATAATGTCTTGTCAACAAGTATGATTGTCATTACTTGAGGCATAATTGTTAACAAGTTATTACTTGAGACAAAATTCATTAACTAGAATTATCATGCATTGATCTATTTAGTATTTGGATAAAAGGCATTAAGCAATTATTATTTATAATGAATTAAAGTACTTAGTACGTTTGTTTTCATTAATGACTGGCTCCAAACGGTCAGCCCAAAGTCAACCACGGATGCGGTCAAGATGGTCAAACAGCTTGTGCGAGTTCTTCCGAGGAATACAGTGTTTTCCTGGGTCGTTATGTCCTGACGAGGTGTGAATGGTATACAAAACGGATTTGTGATCGGGTGAAATTGAATGAGTGAACGAAATAAGGAATTGGGTGTTTACACTAAGGAAATACGGATGAAAATAACTTAAACAAGAATGAAAATGACTAAACAAATCAATATTAACTAACACGTAAAACCAAATTATCCTAAAACGTATTTAAACTTGAAAACGCGCGTTTAAATTAAACTTAACGTAAACACGCAAAATAAAAAGTGAAAAGAGAGCAATACAAATCCTGTGGTTATGAAAATTACTTTTCTACGATCCTAGTGATAAAAGAAAATTTTTGGAAAAAAAAAAGAAAA
>LBNU01025700.1:9653-42786 GCA_014162995.1 Artemisia annua | reverse complement strand
TTTTTTTAAAAATTTTAATTTTTTTTTTTTTTTTTTTTTTTTTTTTTTTTTTTTTTTTTTTTTTTTTTTGTGAAGTTCTTAATGATGACAGAAACAAAAGAAAAATACAAAAGATCCTAAATGCTTAATAATAAGCAGTGTAATAAGCTAAAAAGCAAAAATAAGCTTAAACAACTAACACTACTATAAATAAAAAGTTTGCAAGATAAAACATGAGAAAGACCCAAGGGCAGTTGGTGGACGTGTGTGTGGTGTTGTGTGTATAGCCAATAGGTCGCAGGTTCGACCCTTGGTTTTTACATTTTTTTGCAAATATATATATATATATATATATATATATATATTTTAATTTTTCTTTGTTCAACCTTACTCAAAACATGAAGATAAACATTTTTTACAACTACAACATTTCATGAAAAGCTCTAAATAATCAATTACAAAGGGTAAAGATCAACAGTTGGTACTAAATAAGCTAATAAGGAATTTAACATTGAAATAAAGCTAAGCAATAAGCTAAAAAGTAGCACTCAAGAGTAAAATAAGATAGAATCAACCGAGATAAACTTAGAATAAGCTGGAAAACAGAGAAAAGCACATTGGAAAGCACTATGAAACACATATAAGCAAATGCAAATTACGGACTGCAGAAAAAAAATGACTTTTTGCAGCCCGAAAAAGGGCTATTTACCCTTGTAAAAAAAATCTAAAAATTAAAATAAAAATACCACTAAGTCAAAAATATATCAGAGTACATTACCCAAAAATTTTATCAGATTTGGTTCAAAATTGAAGAAATGAAAATTCAAAAAAATTTTCTGCAATTTGGGCACTTTTGACTTTTTGATTTTTCTTAACTAAGTTGACTTATTTGAGTTTTGATTGGTTCTAATGTACTGTAAACATGATAATAAGCTAAAAGGAGATGATCTAAAGCTATAACAACTAGTTATGAAATGATATGAGTGATCTTTGATTCCAAAAATCCAACAGTGAACCTGAAATGGATTTTTAAAGTGGATTTTGACTTTTTGCTTTATACTCTACCTATTTTATGCATGAACTAACCTAATAGGACCTTAAGAAACATGTTGCAACAATTAGTAACCACAAAAACACAAAGCATAGTGGTGAAATCCACTGTTCCAAACACTCCCTTAAAAAGGCTAAACATGAGATTTTCAATACAAGTGCTAGATTTGGACCAAAAGACTAATACAAAAGGACTTATAATAATGTAATAAGCTCTATTAAGTACACTAACACCACTGATTACATCAAAATGCTATTAGAACAAGTTACAGTACTATGTGGCAGTGGAATGATAAACTGAGTAACTCTAGATCCAACTGAACAAGTATGCAAGATTAAGCAAGATATTAGCTCTAATATGCCAATTAAGCATAAGTTTTAACAACAAAGGAGCTAAATGAGATTTTTAGTAGAAAATTACTAAACACTGAATTTAACTAAGAACTTGAAATTAATGGTAACAAAGGTTCGTTTTACATTAGAATGACTGAGTACAAGCTATTTAACTAAAGAAAACAACTAGAATTTGTAAATTACATCAAAAAAACAATTTCTACACTAAATTACATTATTACTAGTTAGCTACTCTGCTTCTCTCTTTATTTCTTGACTTATAAGGACCAAGGTGGGGTTCTGAGACTTTCCCATCAATAATAAGGACCATTGGATGAGTGTAGGCAATCCTAGCCTTCAATTTAGTTTTGGCGGGAAAAAGTCACAAATGGCAGTGAGGTAACTTGGAGCAAATTTAGGAGCATTTAATGATGTTTGGGGTTTAGTGTAGGCTGGGGGAAACATGGTATGGGATAGTGACAGAGTTAGTGAGAGTTGGAGGGATTTGCAGGTGCAAGTGGAGAATGGGGATGAGGTGGAAGGAAGGTGAGTCAAACCAGGGGTTTGACCCTGGTTTATATTAAACGGGGGGTTATAATTTTTGGTGTTGGGCTTTATGGTGGAATGGGCTTAGGGAAAGGGTAAAGTGGATGGTTTGTTTATTGGGTTTGTTTGTTGGGTTGTTGTGGTGGGTTAAATACAAAACAAGGGTCCGTTTGTTATTAATAGTGAAAATCACAAGGACCAAAGATGTAAAATCTGCCAAGTTAAGGGTTAATTCTACCAATCTTCCAAACTTATGCCAAGGGTTGAAATCGCCATATTTGAAATTCCCAATGACTTTTGATGTAATTTTCCAATTTTAACTGTCCAGGGACTAAAATTGCCAAATGTTGAAACTAGAGGGGCCAAAATGTAATTTCTTCAAACTTTTTATCCAAGGGTTAAATTTGATAACTTGTGAATTCCCAAGGATTAATGTTGACTTTTTCATTCAAAATAAATGTTCAGGGACTAATTTTTACAAGTTTTGAAAGTTGGGGGACTGAAACTGTCAATTATGCAAACTTTGTTCGTTTTTCATCTGTTTTTACTCATTTTGTATCTGAAACATGTAAAACACAATTTTGGGATATTTTCAGTATTTTGATGCATTTTTGAGTGTTTTTAAATGTTTTGCAGCTCAGATTTGACCAAAAATGATGAGTGTTTGAGCACTCATCAATTAATAATAAATTGTGTCCTATATTTGCATGTTTAAATCCGTGAATAACTTATGTTATTCTAAAGGGTTATTACACACAGATGTTACTAAAGTTTCCAAAAAAATTGCTTTAAGTTACTATAGTTTTTTTTTTGGTTCAAAGAGGTTACTCATGTAAACGGGTTCGTTTAATTAGGTTACTCCCAGGGTGGGCTACCGGGTGTAACAGGTTTTCACTATCTTTAATTTACATTTTTGGTCTCTGTGGCATGGCGGGTATAACGAATTTAGTCCTTAGGAAGTCATTAATGTTTTCAAACTTAGTACTTCGCGGAATATGCCAAGTATTGTAGATTGCATGTTAGAGATGCATGGTATGTTTTATAACTTAATTTAAAGGGTTGTTTATATGCAAGTTTGTAACATGATTATTGTAATATGAAAGTTTAAGATCATGTACTTGGTTAGTGTTACAGAAAATTGCGGATAATTGCCACAGTGATCAATCAAGACTTTTAAACACACGACTTCAAGATAGCCCCACACTTTGTTTACAAAGCTACTTGGAAAACTAGATATATTGTTAACTTCTCATTGTAGCAAGTGGTAAAACACATTGGGACGGAGGGTATGAGGCAACCTGATTCCATTAGCTTCCTTCAAAACTTGTATCTCTTCAACTAGAAAATTTCAGAAAACTTAAAACTTGTGTGTAGTTCTTTTGATAGCTGGTCTAGCATTTCAACCAATCGAGCATCACAATACATTTTTTTATTGTTTGACTCCTGATCAAACTCACCTCTTATCAAGATCCTGTAAAGAGTTTCTTTCAAGGACCCAACGATCCGAATAAAAGCAGTCATTGCATCAGGAATACTTGTAAGATTCTGTGGTAATTTGTTGAGTTCCAAAATCAATACATTGAGCCTTTCATTGATTTTCTTGACTATCTCTGGCAAACATTTTGATATGATCACTGATTGAATTTGGATGAGCTTATGGGCCAATACAGGAATACCCACCATGGACTTATCAATCTTTGACAACAAAGGGTGAGTTTCAAAAAGTTTTGCTTCTTGGATTCGAGAACATAAGCGAGGATTCGAGAAAAACATATAAAAAGTAATGAAACCCCGTTACGGGTCGCCTACATGAGAGGATTCGAGAAAAAAAATCTAAGGACTAATTTGTTAAACCCGACAACCCACAAGGACCATTTCGTAACTTTTTACCTGCTATCATAAGTTGTAATATATGGAGTAACGTAAACAACCGGTCACGCAAACATGAGTAACCTCTTTGAACCAAAAAAAACTGTAGTAACTTAAAGCAAATTTTTTGGAAACTTTAGTGACATCTGTGTGTAATAACCCTATTCTAAATTGTCCGTTGTCAATTAATGATATGGGAATATCATTAAACTAAGACAAATCTGAGTATTGGTTAGAATATACTTGAAAGTATATTGATGTGTTGTCATACCAATTTCACATGATAATTCAATGAATTGAATGTAGGACTTATCCCAACTACATGATTTTACTTTATGGATCTTGTCAGTAAGTAAATCATGAATTTAGTTATCCTCAGACTGGATGTAGTGCATTTCTGTGAAGCAATCTACCGCTATCCGTAACTGGTAGTTATAAGGGTTGTTTTCAGAAGTGTTGCAAAGTCTATGGGTTAGTCTTGTAGTCAAGAAAGAATTTGTTCCTTCAAATTCGTTTTGAAGTTTAATACTACTGGGCCCCTCGTAGGGTTGACAAGATATTTGCGTGCGCACGTCCAAAGTCTATCTGGAATACGTTCAGATGTTTTGGTAATCTTGCTCAATCATTAACAACGAGAAACAGAATTGTTAATTAAAGAATGACTGAGATCCATGTCTTTATTAACAGAGTATTAGTAACAAAAGGATAATAATAATGATGAATCATTAAAGGTTTTTCTAGGAAACTTAGCTCGAGTTGGTCTAGGGGCACTGGCGTGTTGCTAGACGCTAACCAATGTCATTACACTATTAATAGATATCCAAGTGGGAGCTGTTAGAGTTTGTGGATAAATATTAATATTCGTATGTCTAGAATCGAACTTGAGACCGCGGGATTGCACACCTTACGTATGAGAATTAAAGTTTAATAATTTAATATAAAAAGTTATATTTAATTATTAATTACACAAAACAAATAAAGAAGTTAGTAATTGGCGAAAATTGACTAACATACAAAGATAAGGACCATGGATAAAAATAGAGAATAAGAAAGATCTAGAACCCAAGCCCTAACTTATTCCCTAATTTTTGTATCCTCTAAAAACAAAGTCAAGGATTTTAATTGTATATATCTTGTACACATTAAAATCTAAAACTAAATTAACGTTGGTCGATTTTTAATCACTGTAACATACATGTATGCGTATGTCAAGTGCATGTGCATGTACTGATCATCAATGATTACTTTTGTCAATTGTTATCACAGTTTCATCAATACATATGCATACGTATATCTTTTATCATGCATGTGCATGTATTGATAAGGGGCCCTTTATCCCCCCCTACTTTTTTATCCCCACCCCCCTAATTTTTAATTTATTTTTTAATTTTTTTTTATCTTTTTTTATTTTTATAATTTTGCTAATAAAAAAAACTATAAACCTGAAAGTGCGGAACAGAAAATATAAAGTTTAATATGTCAAACGCTTAAAACTGTCAAAAATACGGAACAGAAACTGACAAAAAACTGTGTTGTACTGAAATAAAAGAGGGACAGAGATGAGACAAAAAGAATATTCCCCCACTAGGGGGGGGGGGGGTATGGTTAACACAACCCGTTGATAATTATTAATGTCTTTCCTTGACTTTTGGTTACTGAAATCGACAACAAATATCACAAAAGGTTTTGGTGATTTGTTTTATTTGGTCAAATATTGTTTTGTGTATACTTTAACTAGCATTAACTTTAATTCGTTAATAGTACGTGTGTACAAGAATGTGATATTAACTCACTATAGTTAATATCTTGGATCGATTAACAAAACGGTAAGGGATTAATCTAAAGATCCCTAATTCACATAAACCCTAATTAGGGTTCTTCAATTGTTCAAGAATCAAGAATTGCATACGGTACATTTTCTTTATGTTTTAGTTAACCTTTATATGTTATACTTGATCCTACGCTTCCGCATTATGTGACTACTTGATATTAGAATAAATATATGATAGTCATGGTTTTTAAATTCTAACACCGCCCACCACCGAGGAGATTCGTGAAGGAGTTATTGTTGCTGTTGTTCCAACCCGACATTTTTTTTAGGAAATGGAAGAATATGATAGATTAGATTGAGTTGTGGAAATGTGAAAAAAGTTGTTGTGTTAGTTTGGTACTTATAGTGGTAGAAAAATTATTTCTTGTTGTTCCAACCCGACATTTTTTTAGGACTTCGTTTTTAAGATATAGCCGTTGGAAAAAAATTGTTGTGTTAGTTTGGTATTGTTCATGTTCTTTCATTTAATAAATAAACGAACATAAACGAACTTTTTACCGAACGGTTCATGAAATGTTCACTGCATGTTCAGTTCATTTTTAGCCCTACCACCCATCTTAGAAACGAAGTCCTCAGTCCACTACTCCACTTTACTCCCAAATCTACCCCTAATATTAGTTACTCTTTTGATCTCAAAATAATTATAAAAAAAAAAAAAAAAAAAAAAAAAAAAAAAAAATCTCAGTTAAAAAAAAATCCAAAACAAACATTATCATTATTATTATTTTTCGTTTTACTTTTTGCAGAATAATTTACCCCTAATAACAGTTTTACTCATAACTAGTTAATTTACTTTTTTATAAGTTTTATAATAATAAATTTAAGTAAAGGTAATATAATAAACTTGATCAAATATTCTTATTTGCTTTCTGAAATGAATAATTAATTTAAAATATCTCAAATGAGACGGAGGGAGTATCAAACTAATCTTGAGATGAATAGTAAAATATGTGTAATTTGATCTTTTCACTTGATACCAAGGTTGTAAAAATCGCTAAGCACTAGTCGGGCAGCCATGTATCGCCTAGTGATTAATCATTTAGGCGTGAATCAATCAAATTGGAATTCTCCTCTAACAAACTCAACTTTTTCCCAAAATAACTCCAACCGCCACTAAACCTCTAAAAGCTCCATTTCTTCACGTTTTTACAAATTATTTCTCAAATCTAAACCGGTAGTTCAATTCAGTTTTTCATTCCGATCATAACGATACCACTTTCCCCAAATTTTAGCCATTATTTTGAAATTCCAATTTTGGGGAAAAATTGGATTTCTCAATTACTATCTCAATTGTATAAACCCTACATCTATTCATATTGTACATGTTCATAACACTGTTTTGAGGCATTATTCGTGCTGAATAAACAATAATGTCATCTAATAGGCAGGGACCCAAACGAAATGTTAGGGCTCCTAGGAGATATGAGAACGCTGATGTAAATAATGGTAAAAAAACTGTTAAGAACAATAATCAGAGTAATCATGGTGCTGGTAAAGAAGCTGAGGGTATGAAGGCAAATTTGGAGGTTATGAGTCAGGAGCATGTTGAATCAGAAGAGATAAGGAGTGCAGGAAAGGTGAATAAGGATGAGAATGTTCAAATGGAATCAGAAGAGATAAGGAGTGCAGAAAAAGTGAATAAGGATGAGAGTGTTCAAATGGATGTTGTAAGTAATTCTCAAAATACTGATTGTGTTCAGAATAATGCTCAAACTGTTACTGATGTTGATAATAATAAGGAGAATAATGTTAATACTAATGTGGAAACCCAAAATCCTTATGTGAATGTGGTTCTGAAGAATGAGGCTAGAATTGATAATCATTTGATTTACATTGCTCCAAAGATAAGTGAGGAAGGTATTGAAACTGTGCAGTTTGATGTTGAGATTGTTCAAAAAGGTAGTATAAAATGGCAAACTACACTGTGTGGATACTTTGTGGGGCAAAACATGAGTTTTAATGAACTAAGGTATCATATTAGAAGAATGTGGGGAAAGTTTGGGTTCAGGGAGTTAATTGTGAATGAAAGTGGGGTAAATTTGTTTAAGTTCAAGGACATTGAAGGTATGCAGGCTGTGTTAGAAAAAGGGACCTTGGATGGTGAACAATAGACCACTTTTTGTGATGAAATGGAACCCTGAAATAGGTATGTCTAAGGTTGAACCTAGCAAATTGCCTGTATGGGTGAAGTTAATGAGTATTCCTATGGAGGCATGGAGTATAAGGTATAAGTGCTTTAGCAAGCAGTCTAGGTAAACCACTGATGATGGATGAAATGACAGCTAGAATGTGTAAAAATGGTGTTGGTAGGACTGATTATGCAAGAGTACTAGTTGAATTTGATGCCTGTAAAGCATTAAAAACAGAGATTAAGATTGAATACACTAACAAGGAGAAGGTTGTGAAAGGCACAAAACAGGTAAGTGTGGTGTATGATTGGACTCCTGACAGTTGCTTGCATTGTAAGGTGTTTGGTCATAGCCTAGAGAAGTGTACAAAGAGGCCTAGAACTGAGGAGGAGATCAAAGCAAAAGTTGAAGAAGAGGAAAGAGTGAAAAGATTGAATGAGACTAAAGCTAATAAGGAAGCTAAAAACAGACAAAATAAGGAGGGGGAATGGCAACAACATAAAAGGAATGTGCAGAATAAGAGGAACAACTATAGGCAGGAGTATAGAGAGAAGAATGCTGGGGTAGATAAGGGAAAGAATGTAGTCAGGGAAGTGGGAGTAAACAGGAATAATGGTAATAATGCTAGTGCACCATCAGGTAGTAAGGCTAGTACAAGTGCTGTTGAAGAGACTAATAAGAGTAAAAATCAGTTTGAGGTGTTAAATTCTGTGATGGAAGATGATAATGTTGAATTGAGAATGCTTAAAGATAGAATGGTGGTTGATGTATTTTGGAACAAGAAGATCCAACCAAACTGTAATGAATCAAGCAATTGGACACAAGATATGATAAGATACTTCAAAGATCAATGGGAAATTGATAGGCTGAAGGAGAAGGAAGAGGCAAGTAAGAATCAGGAATATGTATTTGAAGGAATGAATGGCATGGCTCAGACAGTGGCTGATGATAATGTCATAGGTCTGAGTAAGTCAGTGTTGAATTAATTCTCAATTTGGAATAAGGATAGTTAGGAGTTCATTTTTTTCATGTCTTCTATGGATTTTAAAATAGTCTCTTGGAACATTAGAAGTATGAATAAATTGAAAAAACAAAAAGAAATTAAAAGAATGATTGTGGAGGATAGTATACAAGTATGTGCAATTTTGGAAACCCATGTTAAACCTCATAAACTTCAAAAAGTCTGTGACAAAACTTTTGGGAGTTGGAGTTGGATATCTAATGTTGCTCATAGTATGAATGGGTGTAGAATTTTAGTAGGATGGAATAGCAATGTGGTTAACTTGATGGTCTTACATAGCTCTAAACAAACTATGTTCTGCCTAATAGAAACCATTCCCAATAGGGTCAAAGTATATTGCAGTTTTGTTTATGCAGCCAATTATGGTAAGGAGAGGAAAGAGGCTTGGGGTGATATTCATAGAGCCAAAAGTGTAACTTCAGGGTGGCCATGGTTAGTGATGGGGGACTTTAATGTGACAATGAAGACTGTGGAACATTCTAATGGTGGTTCAGTAATTACCCCTGATATGCAAGACCTTATTGATTGTATGAATAATGCTGAATTAGAAGATTTATACAGTACTGGTCTCTTTTACACCTGGATCAAGTCTCCAAATAATCCTCAGAATAGTGTATTGAAGAAGCTGGATAGGGCTATGGTTAATGGAGATTTTCTTGAAGCCTTCCCTAATGCAGGAGTTGAATTTATGCCATACTTGATCTCTGATCATAGTCCAGTTAAAGTGAGTTTCCCTCAAAGTTTAGAAAAGAAGATTAAACCTTTTAGATTTGCCAATTATGTAGCAAACAAAGAGGAGTTCTTGACAACTATGGCTGATGGGTGGAATCAAGAAATCAGGGGTTGCATAATGTATTGTCTTGTCAAGAAAATGAAGAATTTAAAGAGCTCAATGAATAAGTTGAATTGGAAGAATGGAAACTTGTTTGAGAAATTAAAACAGTGCAGAGAAAAGTTGAAGATCGCCCAAAGTGATCTTGACAATAACCCTCATTGTGAAAATTTGAAGAAATGTGAAATTGAAGCACTGAATGAGTACTATAATGCAATTAATGATGAAGAGGAACTACTTTTTCAAAAAGCTAATGTGGATTGGATGAGTAAAGGAGATAGGAATAATGAGTATTTTCATAAGCTGTTAAAGAGTAGAAGGCAAGCTAGTAGAATCATGAGTATATGTGATGATAATGGTAACAGATATGAGGGGAAAATGATGGAGGAACAGTTTGTTAAGCATTTCCAAAGTTTCTTGGGGGCTAGTAGCAGGTCAGATAATGAATGGGACTTTCATGGGGTGTTTGGCACTAAACTTAATAATGAATAGGCTGCTAGTATGGTAAGAAATGTTACTGATAAAGAAGTAAAAATGGCTATGTTTGATATAGATGGGAATAAAACTCCTGGTCCAGATGGATACACTTCTACTTTTTACAAAGAAGCATGGCCTGTTGTTCGAAAGGAGGTTTGTATGGCTGTCAAAGAATTTTTTAGAACAGGGAAGTTGTTGGGAGAAGTGAATGCTACATTGTTGCCCATGGTTCCTAAAGTAAGTCAGCCTAATAAAGTATCAGACTTTAGACCAATTGCATGTTGCAATGTTATCTACAAGTGTATAAGTAAAATACTTACTGAGAGAATCAAAGGTGGACTAAGGGCAGAGCTATACAAGACAATATCTTAATCACACAAGAACTCTTAAAAGGTTATGACAGAAAGAGTGGCCCTAGAAGATGTTGCATGAAAATTGATATAGCTAAGGCTTATGATACTGTGGACTGGAAATTTCTTGAACAAGTGCTATTGCAATTTGGATTTCATGAGAAATTAGTGGGATGGATAATGGTGTGTGTTACAACAGCTAAATTTACTGTGTGCATTAATGGTGAAAGAAGGGGTTATTTTTCTAGTGGTAGGGGGCTGAGGCAAGGTGATCCAATATCACCTTACCTTTTTACTCTTGTTATGGAGGTGTTCACCCTTTTGATGGCCAAAAACACACAGCAAAACAGAAACTTCAAATACCATATGGGCTGCAAAGATATTGAACTAACTCATCTGTGTTTTGCAGATGATCTACTAGTAGTATGTCATGGAGATGTGGAATCTGTAAAGGTAGTGAAAGAATCACTGGAGGAATTTAGCAAAATGTCAGGATTGTTCCCAAACATGGCCAAAAGCATTGTATTCTTTGGCAATGTAAAAGAAGATGTGGTTAGAAGTATTCTCCAAATTCTGCCATTTAAAATAGGTAAACTCCCAATGAAATATCTAGGAGTTCCTCTTATAACTAAAAAATTGGGAACAAAGGAATGTAAGCAACTTGTGGACAAGGTGAAACACAGAGTTGAAGATTGGAAAAATAAGTATCTCTCCTATGCAGGAAGACTACAGTTAATAGCCTCTGTATTAGTTACTTTAAATGTATAATGGGCTGCAGTTTTTGTTTTGCCTAAGTCTACTGTTCACGATATTGACAAAGTTCTGAAGGGTTTCCTTTGGTGCAAAGGTGAACTACAAAGAGGTAAGGCTAAAGTTGCTTGGAAAGAAGTGTGCAAACCAAAAAGTCAAGGTGGACTAGGAATTAGACTGTTAAGTGAATGAAACGAAGCTTTAATGATTAAAAATCTATGGAATATTGCCACAGGAAAGGAGACTTTATGGGTGAAATGGGTACATGCTGTTAAACTTAAAGGGGATAGTATTTGGAAAATGCAAAAGGAGTATAATGACAGTTGGATGTGGAGATCAATTCTGGACTTACGAATGAAGGTGAAACACAATATTTGCAGAGTCATTGGGAATGGTGAAAAAACAAATGTGTGGTATGATTCATGGAGCAAACTTGGAATCTTGAGTGAATTCATCACTACTAGAAGTATATATAATGCAAGAGTGAATGAGAAGATGACAGTGAATGAAGTGATTAACAATGGGCAGTGGAGATGGCCCAATGAATGGGGGGAACAATATCCAATGCTAGCTAACCTTAATGTACCAAACCTTAACCCACAAAAGCAAGATGTATCTATGTGGAAGTGTATTGATGGGAGTCTTACTGAATTTTCATCAAGAAGAGCATGGGAAATTATCAGACAGCAAAATGCCAAGGTCAAGTGTTTTAAGGTGGTATGGTTCTCTCAATGCAACCCAAGAATGGCCTTTATTCTTTGGATGGTTGTGAAAGGGAGATTACAAACTCAAGATAGAGTCATGAGGTGGAACAATGACCAAAATATGAAGTGTCCTTTGTGTAAAATAGTGAATGACTCACACAGTCACTTGTTTTTTGAATGTGTATATTCTAAGTCAATATGGGAAGAATTAAAGGAGAAAATGGAGAATAATGAGATATCTAATTCTTGGGACACTCTAATTGAGCAGTATGCAATGGGTACATGTAATAACACTATTGGCAGTGTGCTCAAAAGGATTGGATTAGCTACAGTGGTCTACCACATCTGGAAGGAAAGAAATGCTAGATTGTTTACTGGTGCAGTTATTGATAGGGAAAGTCTTTTGAAGATCATTGAGGGTAATATCAAGCTGCAATTGAGGAGCTTAAAAGTCAAAAAATCTGTTCAAGTGTTGAAAGTTGCTGAGAGATGGAATATAGAGATGAATATTGCAAAACAGTGAAGAGCAGTCTAATGTGATAGTACTTATAGGACTGTTTGGAATAAGGAGTTTGGGCTTTAAAACTCCTTATGGATATATCTGAGGGCCTTGTAACTTGTGACTGAAGGAAAGGGTGTTTGGATATCTAATGTACTGTCATTAGGGGTGCCTGGAGTGGCAACTAATGGTGGTTCTTTGCTCTGTCCAATTCAGCCTAGTACACAGACACATAAAGTAGGTTTCCAGAGACATATGGTGGAGTGCCAACCAGATGATGCCCATCTGTTAGCTTTCTATGGTGGGGTGCTTGGGAGAGCTAATGGTTGGGAAATGTAGTCAAGGTGGGATGTATCCTTGGGCAACTCTATGCATTTTTTTGCATTAGAGACCCAATGGAACAAGAGTTTTGATTCTTTTCTTGATGATGCCCTGGATAAGAGCCTCTGGTCTTAGTTATATGGGCTATAAATAAGATCAGGTAGGGTGTTTGTCTAGTGGAAATGTAGTCAAGGATCGGATATTTCTCCATGTTTGCCTAGATGATAGCACATAAGTCTTGTGTATGCTATGTCTAGAAGAATAGTGAACTGTGAATCATCATCATTCCTGAATTGTTGTATTGAATTGTTTTGAATCTCTGTTTTGTATCAGCAATTTGAGCATGTTCAAATTGGCTGTGTTGGAATCTTGTAACTTGCTGATTTATTAATACAAAGTTCACTGTTTCAGGAAAAAAAAATCAAATTGGAATTTCTATACAAAAAGTTATAAATTTTGAAACCATATGTATAGCATAAATGAAATGCTTCAAAATACTCTAAAGTTTAAGGTTCAAATGATTCACTTAATATTCAGAAACCAATTTATGAATTCAATAACGTCATAAACATTTAACCAAGATAAGAAAACCGAGCTTACATTCACATTTTGTGTAAAATCACCGCTCGATGTGTGTTTGAATGATTGTGTCAAATGATTTTGTGAAAATCGCAAGGTATATTGAAAGAAAACCACAATTTTAATTTTTGAAAATTTTTGACCCACGTTGACCGATTTGGCTGATTTAATCGATTTTTGCCCGATTTAGTCGATTTATGCTCGATTTGACCGGCTTTTATCTGCTTAATCAGTTAGTTGACCATTTTTTTTACTAATCCGACTAATAAGCCCGATTGTGCTAAAATTGGATGTTAATCACCGTCTAGCGCATAGGCGCGATCAATCAGCCGCGTAAACAGATTTTTATAACACTGCTTGATACATTAAGTTACATTCATTTATGCTTTTAGGTTTTCCCTTTTACTTTCGGCTTATTGCACATTTCAACCATATAATTTTTACGTGATTTTACTTTTAACTTATTGTTACATGTCAAATAATATTTTTTTTTCCATACACACCACGGATATTTAAGCAGCTTTTTTCGTTTTCCTAATAGTCCAATTCAATTATTTATTGGGTTAATGGCTTGATAATATATCATAGTTGTTATGATTTTCTTTTATATGTATCGGATAATCTTTTTTGCTATTCAATGTACTAAACATTTTTTTTGGCATTTTTTGTGTATTTTATAATCATTTTACCATTTATTTTATTAACCTGAGAGGGGCAAAATGGCTATAAAATACACAAAAAAATACAAAAAATGCAAGTTTAGTACATAAAATAGCAAAAATAAATAAATAAAATAAAATAAAGTTCAATACATATAGAAGAAAATCATGACAACTATAATACAGTATCATGAAAGTCAGACCGATTTCGAAACATTACTCCCTCCGTCCCATATTAAGTGTCCACAATGGAATGTTGGGATGTCCCAAATTAAGTGTCCATATTGTATTCCAACCAATGAGATGAGACTTTAGTGGGTAGAAATGATATTTGATTGGTGGAGAGTGTAGTTAATGAAATTTTCTAAAACTTTGTGCATTTTGAAAGTGGACAATTAATATGAGACGGAGGAAGTATACAGTATCATGAAAGCCAGACCGATTTCGAAAATAAACTTTGTTCAATTGATTAGACACATCTTTCTCAAATTGACAAAATTACATATTTTTCATAGAAAGATGTATATTACAATGAGACAAACATGCAAAGATTTTTGACAAACTAATGGCATGGAAAAAAAAAAAGTCAAAAGACAAAATAGTCTTTTTCTTAACATAATAAATAGATGATGAACTCATGAACATGTTTTAGAAAAGTCTTGGCAAAACTTTGACTTAGAATTTTCTATAAATTTGACTATTCGTATATTACTCGGCCTACCAATAATATGTTTCATGGCTTTCATTATGAATAAAGTTATTCTGATTAGTCCCAAGACACGTATAACTACACCCCTGATCTCCAAATTTTACCAACGGGTCTTTGGTTTAGTGGTATCTAGTGACCAATCAGCTAAAAAGTTGTTTCGGAGACATGCCAAAACTGGTAGACTACTCCCGGTGGGAGCGTGAGGGAGAGCAAAATGGAGCAAACTCACGAGTAACCCCATTGGGGGTGTTTTTGTGTTACGTGAGAAGAGGAAAAAAAACACAACCAAAGGTGACCGGCTCACCTTTTGGTTTGTGTGCAATTGTAGGCGCCTTTTTGTTTTTTTTACAATTTTTTTATTATTTGATTTGTGAGTGTGTGTGAGTGTGAGGTATTTTGTGAGGCATGTTTATATAAAAGTGGTTATTTTAACGAAAAATGAGGGAGTGGTGGCCATTGGGGGTGAAAAGAGAGAGGGAGTGAGGATAGAGAGAAAATTGATGTGACGCTAAGGTAGAAGATGAAGTAGTTGTTGGAAAATTTAGTGCACTTGAGGGATGAGTTCACACCTGGTAATGGGTTTGGAGGTACGGAGTGTACACCCATTTGGTCCATGAACACCCTGACTCAATTGTGGTTATACTAGTAGACTCTACTTCTAGACTCTGCTGCTAGACTCTACTGCTCTGCTGCTAGACTCTACTGCTCTGCTGCTAGACTCTACTGCTGACTCTGCTGCTGACTCTGCTGCTGATTCAAAGTGCTGCTCGTTTTAACCACTGAATCCTACTATTATGGAAAGTATTATGTTATAATTAATGGGCCGTTAATTATTCATAATTCCATGGGCTAGGGTTTGAGTAAACTCTATTATAAATAGAGATCATAACATTCTGCATGAGGGACGATCAACATAAAAACCCTAAACACTTGAATACGCTTCTGTTCTTGATTTGTGCCTAAAACAAGAACATCACTTGGTCTAATCCCATAGAGATATTCGTGTAACCCAGGCATAGGGTCGAATAGTTTCTATTGGAAAGTGATACCACGATTTCAAGTGAATATCCGGTACTCATTGATTATCTTAACCCTAATCTGGAACACAGTAACACCTAAATAACCAACAGTAGTGTGACCGAGTATGATACTTCATTTAAACCTTGGGTTGACCTATACAAGTCTTTGAACGGTATAGCTTTTCCAATTTAACGACTAGTAGTTCTTTGCTATGATAGTATGACTTTTTCTCATCTGATGCTTACGCGTGAGCAGGTCAAATGAAGTAAATGTACGTGAGCTGTCAAGTTTGTGGATAGCTTTCTAAACAAATATCTTCACACATTATTGAAAAACAGAATTTTTAACCTCCCAACATTCAAATGAAGAATAACAATATAGTAGACATTATGAGATTCAGTATCTTGCTCTTGTTCATTATCTGTAACGGTAACTAAGTTTCTTCTGCATTATGTAAAACGAACATATGAATCACCTGTCGAGTGTTCTGAATGTAATTTTATATATTTCAATTTTGCAGGAGCTTCAGGGGGTACTATTACTGTTGTCAACAAGTGTAACTTCACTGTTTGGCCTGGAATCTCGGGCGACCATGTTCTCAATATTACCGGATTTGAGCTCACAAAGGGTAGTTCGCGCTTGTTGCAAGTTCCTACAAACTGGACAGGTCACATCTGGGGTAGAACCGGTTGCACCTTTGGTAGATCAGGTAATTTGTCATGTGTCACTGGTGACTGTGGGACGGGTAAAATGGAGTGCAATGGAAGAACATACAAACCACCTGTTACGATTGCGGAGATCAGTATAAGGGATATTGGTTATGATTTATTAATCAGTTAGGCGTGAATCAATCAAATTGGAATTTCTATAAAGTTCAAATGGTTCACTTAATATTCAAAAACCAATTTACGAATTCAATAGCGTCATAAACATTTAACCAAGATAAGAAAACCGAGCTTACATTCACATTTTGTGTTAAATCACTGCTTGATGTGTGTTTGAATGATTTTGTCAAATGATTTTGTGAAAATCACAAGGCATATTGAAAGAAAACCACAATTTTAGTTTTTGGAAAATTTTGACCCACGTTGACTGATTTGGCCGATATAATCGATTTTTGCCCGATTTGGTCTATTTATGCTCGATTTGACTGTTTAATCAGTTCGTTGACCATTTTTTTTACCAATCCGACTAATAAACCCGATTGTGCTAAAACTGGATGTTAATCACTGTCTAGCGCATAGGCGCGATCAATCAACCGCGTAAACCGATTTTTATAACACTGCTTAATACATGTACTTTTAGGTTTTCCCTTTTACTTTCGGCTAATTGCATCTTTTAATCATATAATTTATATAACTTACATTTGCAACTCACAATAATCTAAATTATTACGTGATTTTACTTTTAACTTATTGTTACATGTCAAATAATTTTTTTCATGCACACCACGGATATTTAAGCAGCTTTTTCGGTTTTCCTAATAATAGTCCAACTCAATTATTTATTTGGTAAGTACGGGTTTGTTATGATCTTAAACCACATTTACAGGTGTGGCTAAAAACATTATATCATGAAAGTTAGACCGATTCCAAAAAAAAAACTTTAGTTGTTGACGAAGATATTACCAAAATTATGTGATCACTTTGTTCAGTTGATTAGACACATCTTTCTCAAATTGACAAAATTACATATTTTTCGTAGAAAGAAGTATATTACAATGAGACAAACATAGGTATGTAGTTTGTCAAAAATCTTTGCATGTTTGTCAAAAATCTAGTTTGACTTGGATTTTTCTAAATAAAATTACATATTTATTTAGACACGTCTAGTTCAAGCGATGCTGAAATGGCATAAAAAAAAAAGTCAAAAGACAAAATAGTCTTTTTCTTACCATAAATAGATGATGAACATGTTTTAGAAAAGTCTTTTTTCTTACCATAAATATATGATAAACATGTTTTAGAAAAGTCTTTGGCAAAACTTTGACTTAGATTATTCTATAAGTTTGACTATTTGTATTACTCGACCTACCAATAAAATATGTTTCATGGTTTTCATTATGCATAAAGTTATTATGATTGGTCTCAAAACACGTATAATCAGACCCCCCGATCTCTGAATTTTACTAACAGGTCTTTGGTTTAGCGGTATCTAGTGGCCAATCAGCTAAAAAATTGTTTCAGAGACATGCCAAAACTGTTGGACTACTCCCGATGGGAGGTGAGGGAGAGCAAAATGGAGCAAACTCACGTGTGACCCCACTGGGGGTGTTTTTGTGCTACGCGAGGAGAGGAAAAACACACAACCAAAGGTGACCGGTTCACCTTTTGGTTTTTGTGCAAATGTGGGCACCTTTTTGTTTTTTATATATTTTTTTTTATTATTTGGTTTGTGAGTATGTGTTAACTATTTTGTGAGGTATGTTTATATAAAAAATGGTTATTGTAATGAATGATGAGGGAGTGGTAGCCATCGATGAAAAGAGGGAATGAGGAGAGAGATAAAGTTGATATGACACTAAGAGCACAAGGTGTGGATCTACTTGTGGCTCGCCAGTCCACGCTGGACTCTTCATTGAGCTTCGCCACGACACCGAGGTCCCTCGTCTTTTTTCGCCACTCAACACCTCGTCGTCTGCACGACGAGGTTATTTCCTGACATTTTGCCAGATCTAACAGTTGGGCAAGGTTTTCAGTTTTTTTCCTTCAATCTATAAATCAGTTGGTGTTTTGTGTGTGTAATAAAGTGTGTGTGTGTAGTGTTTAGGATTGATTGTTGAAGAAGATGATGTGTAACACATTTTTTTTTTCTTAATTTAAATCTTGGGTGGGGTGGAAATGGGCTTTATAAAGTAGGTTGGATCAGTATAAATAAATGGGTTACAAATTAAAGTTTGTGTGTGTGTGTGTTAATTTGTATTTATTGTGTTTTGTATGTGTTAATTTGTAATTTTAATTGAATGAAATGAATTTAGTTTATTTGGAAATTTGAATAAAAAAATAAAGTTGCAAGTGATGAGCCTCAAATGAGTAAGTTGAAGTTAGTTGTAAGTGAGAGAGATTAATTTTGGAGGTTTTTTTAAAGTGATACGGCACCCCGTGGGCCCCAAATGAGGAGTTATGGCTAGCCACGACACCTTGTGCTTTAAGGGCATCCACAATCAAGTGACATGACATTGTATAATAGCTTTATTAGGTGCTAAACTGCCAACTCATCATGCAATATCATTGTGAGATTCAAAGGTTGAATAAGAGTTCTTTACTGAACACACCATAAGAGTTCTTTACTGAACACAGAGTATTAATACTTAGTAGTGGGCCCTTCTCTCTCACTAATATCTACTGACAAAGCCATGTGTTAAACTTTTAAAAGTTTAATGGGTTGTGAATGTTTTGTATTCGACAGTGGAATGCTTATGTGGTGATGTATTAGACCATAAAAGATTTAAGGGATAATTTTAAAAATGACTAAGTTGTCAATCGATGTGGATTTTTGACCTTGGATTTGAAAGTTCTTAAACTAGCAATACGCGCGGTTGCCCAAAAACGTGTTGCCGCCCATGGGACGCCAAGTGTCCCAAGTTGCCAAAAAAAGGAGGCGTTGCCCAAAATTTCGACACATGGCGTCCCCTGGTTGACTGGGTTTTGGGCAACTGGTCAGTTTAAGAATTTTCAAATCCAATGTCAAAAATCCTCATCGATTGAGCAACTTGATCATTATTGGAATTATCCCAAGATTTAATCCATCGGAGATGGCCTAAGGTAGAAGATAAAGTGGTGTGACGATTGTGAGTATGATACCTAATTTAAACCTTGGGTTGACCTAGTTACCTATACCAGTCTTTGAACGGTATATCTTTTCCAAATTAACAACTAGTTGTTCTTTGCTATAATAGTATGACTTTTTCTCATCTGATCCTTACGCGTGAGCAGGTCAAATGAAGTAAATGTACGTGACCTGTCAAGTTTGTGGTTAATTAGCTTTCTAAACAAATTTCTTCACACAGAAATTTGTAACCTCCCAACATTCAAATGAAGAATAACAATATAGTAGACATTATGAGATTTAGTTTCTTGCTCTTGTTCATTATCTGTAACGGTAACTAAGTTTCTTCTGTATTATGTAAAACGAACACATGAATCACCTATCGAGTGTTCTGAATGTAATTTTATATATTTCAATTTTGCAGGAGCTTCAGGGGGTACTATTACTGTTGTCAACAAGTGTAACTTCACTGTTTGGCCTGGAATCTCGGGCGGCCATGTTCTCAATGTCACCGGATTCGAGCTCACAAAGGGTAGTTCGCGCTTGTTGCAAGTTCCTACAAACTGGATAGGTCACATCTGGGGTAGAACCGGTTGCACCTTTAGTAGACCAGGTAATTGGTCATGTGCCACTGGTGACTGTGGGACGGGTAAAATGGAGTGCAATGGAAGAACATACAAACCACCTGTTACGATTGCGGAGATCAGTATAAGGAATGCTTATGACACTTATGATGTCAGCATCATGAATGGTTTCAACTTACCAATGACCGTGGAGCCAACAGGTGCGCAGGTTTTGTACCCAAAGATGGGTTGCGCGAATGACTTGAATCAACAGTGCCCACTGGAACTGAGGCTGGATGGTGGACGCGGGTGTAAGAGTGCTTGCCAGGTGTTTCCCTCAAACTCAAACGATTACTGCTGTGAACCTTTGTTTGGAAATTTCGAACGTCGTCGGTCACGTGGGACGTGTAACCCGACATTATACGGTAAGCTGTTCAACTTGGTATGCCCGGAATCAGTTATGTATGAGTATGATACATCTTTTAGAGTCATTGCATCCCATGGTGGTGATTACACGGTCAGATTTTGTGACACATTTTCAACGATTAAATTTGGCGATGGCCAACTTACGTATAGGGACCAGCTTGTTTCCGTTCGTGGAAATTTTACTTTAGGATTCTTTGAAAACGACGCGTACTTAGGAATTTGGTACACGAGTGATGATCGAGCCACGAAGGTATGGGTAGCCAATCCAAATGCACCATTTGTATCCAATACGCGCACCCACGCCCTCTCCATTGACCCCAACACCGGAAACTTGATAATCACTGACGGAAACAGAACTCTGATGAATATTACTAATGTTGACGCTGGTCCAGACCCAGATGTGACTGCAACTCTCGAAGACAATGGTAATTTAAAGCTCATTAACGGAAGTGACAAGAAGGTTTTGTGGCAGAGTTTTGATTACCCAACTAATGTACTTTTACCGGGTATGAAACTTGGGTGTGACATTACAACCGGACAGAATTGGACGCTGACTTCTTGGCTGACTAATGAAATCCTTGATGCAGGAACTTTTACTTTGAGCTGGGAATCCGTTAATAAATCTTCTCATAAGTTATTGATACGTCGACGAGGCCAACCTTACTGGAGTAGTGAAAATCTAGGAAATCAAACATTTCAAAATATGTTTACGATGGGTGGTTTTAAACTCACTTCTGTATACAACGACAAAGAACGATACATTCGCTACAACATAGGTCACGACTTAGGCAATGAGGATGGTAATGTTTCTTTTCCAATGTTGATTTTAACACCAGAAGGGCAAATAATTAGTGCCTATTCTAGTCTGTGGGTCCCTAAGTTCTGTTATGGGTTCGCTTCCCGCACGGGTTGTATGGAGGACTCAAGTGTACCTCAGTGCAGAAAAGAAAACCACATATTTAGTTATCGATATGGCGCTTTTGATCCTCATAATACAAGATATGCTACTGATAGTAGTTTGAGCCTAAGCATTAGTGATTGCTTTGCCATGTGCTGGAATGATTGCAGCTGTGTGGGATACAATAGCAGTAACACCAATGGAACCGGATGTATTTTCTGGAGAGGAAGCAATACCTTTTCGGATAACGCTACAGAGAGTTCTACATGGATGTATGTGATCAACACCCAAAATCGCAGTACACGTAAGAGTGCCAGATTTCTATAATCTTTGCTATTATTTTGGCCTTTTTCGCATCTAACAGGTCATTGTGCCGCAGGTATAAAAATCAAAATTAAAACAGAATTGATAATGATACTCGTTGGTTTTTTCATACCTCTGGTATCTCTTCGTTTGGGACTTTTGTGGTGCCTGAGAAAGAGAGAACAAAGAAAAGAAGGTACGGAACTTTAAACTGACGTTATATCATGATTCCATTTGTACTTTATAGTTGCTTATTTTGTTAACTGATAGTGTAGAAGAAGAGAGACGAAAGAGAGATGAATATTTCGTTGAGTTAACAGCTTCCGAAAGCTTTAAGGATGTGCATAATCTTGAAAGCAGTAGTGGGAAAGGAAATGACTTGTTAATCTTTAGCTTTGCTTCTATCGTGGCTGCCACAAATGATTTCTCGCATGAAAATAAGCTTGGACAGGGTGGTTTTGGACCTGTTTATAAGGTGATGTTTCTTTCATGTTGAACCTATTTGGCATAATTAACATATTCTTGCATTGATCCCTTTAAGCTGACAAAAACACGTACATACCTCGATATTACAAATACAGGGACGCCTAAATGATGGACAAGAAATTGCAATCAAGAGGCTTTCAAGAACATCAGGGCAAGGGCTTGTAGAATTCAAGAATGAACTAATACTCATAGCCAAACTCCAGCATACAAATCTTGTTCGGGTTCTTGGTTGTTGCATTTACAGGGAAGAAAAGATGTTAATTTACGAATATATGCCTAACAAAAGTTTAGATTTCTTCCTCTTTGGTAAGAAATATTTGTAGCATGCATGCATGCATACAGTTTATACTTTATTTGTTGATTCTTATTCTAATAGATTGATTTATTGTACTGTAGATGAAAATAGAAAGGTAGAGAACTAGATTGGCCTAAACGATTTAACATCATTGAGGGAATCGCTCAGGGTTTGCTTTACCTACATAAGTACTCAAGAATGTGTGTTATTCATAGGGATTTGAAAGTTAATAACATTCTTTTAGATGAGAGTATGAACCCAAAAATTGCTGATTTTGGTATGGCAAGAATGTTCAAGAGGAACGAGACTCAGGCAATGACAAAGAGAGTGGTTGGGACATTGTGAGTTTGCTCTATCATCAAGAACTTATATTTAGTATTACTAAACATGTAGTAAAAGAAATTTGGATGCCAAATTAATAACTTGTGTATTTTATCTCATAGATGAATTTGTTATATGTCACATTTATTACTATCTATTCCTTGAACTATTTAGCTGACATGTACAGTGGATATATGCCTCCGGAGTACATAATGGAAGGAACTTTCTCCATCAAATCTGATATCTTCAGCTTTGGAGTCTTGATCTTAGAAATCGTCACTGGAAGGAAAAATAGCTCTTTCGTTCATCTTGATCGGACATTTAATCTTATTGGATATGTAAGTCTAGTGAAAATCACTATTTAACCTTTTTTACATATTATGGTGTCTGCATGACTGCATTAATAATGAGAGTGGCTTACTCAATCTACCCCTTTTGAAAAAAGAATAACCTCACATAGCTTGACACATAAGTAATACGGAGTAGTATGCAGTAAAACAAACATTATTCTGTGGTGTATAAGCAAAATAATGAGCATATGAGTTGTAATGTGATATAGGCATGGGAGCTATGGCAACAAGAGAATGCATTGGAGTTGGTGGATACGACACTTGGAAATACTTGTGTCCTAAAACAATTCTTGAGGACCGTTCATGTGGCCCTTCTATGTGTACAAGAAAGTGCAACTGAGAGACCAACAACTTCAGATATGATTTCAATGCTTCTCAATGACACTGTACCTTTACCTGCTCCAAAGAAACCAGCATTCTTCATAAGCAGAGACGAGTCAAGGTTAACCACAGAAGAAAGCAAACCAAAACATTACTCTGTTAATAACATGACCATTACTGTTACGGATGGTCGATAGGACTTGCAAAAAGTTGTTTTCTTATGTTTATCATTTTTTGTGAAATAATGTGGTACAGTATTATCTGATAAACGTGACTAGCTATTGTATTATTGTTCATAGTAATATTCCTATACTAGTAATATATATAGTTATTCAGGCGTAAACGATTTTGTGCTTCCTATGAGGTAGTCAAAGGGTAATATTAGTTGCCAATCATTCCATCAAAATATAAAGGTACAATAAAGCTAGCTGCTAGCGATATTTTAGCTCCAAAATTAGCGTATGGATGATGAGATGAGTTGAAATGAACAGGATACGGTGTTATTGCCCATTTAAATAAACCACAGGCTGCGGATGTTGTTCTTTCAAGACAGGAGGTCATTACCGGAAAGGCCAAGAAGAAAGTACTATCTGTTTTGGGGGTGAAAAGTATATCCATTGTATCATTTTTGGTTATTCAGATGTATGTAAATAAGTTAGTATATAGGGAAGATGATGGAAGGAAAATGGATGAAAGTTGTGCTTGGTGGAGACTTGAGTCAGATTTAAACACTACATCTATATCGCTAAATGCTAATATTGGCGCATGATCTGAAAATATGCTCGATCGTTGCAACTTTAAAATTAAAAGCGAGTAGGAAATTTGTCAACTAGGAAAACCAATCAGGTGTATGATCTCCGAATTAAGTTTACATTTAGTATCTACAAGACGAAGAAAAATCATTTAATCAGAATTAATCAGGTAAGTTTTTTGAAATGATATATATATAAGAAGTAAAACTGTAACAAGAATAATTGAGGTAGCCTTCATTTTTTCTGTCTCGTAGTAGTTCTCTTCATCCATTCTTAAAAAAATAATAATAATAAAAATAAAAAATACAATAAATAAATAAATAATCATGAAAAAACACACACAATCTGATAAGATCCAGACAACAAGTCAGCAAGCCCAAACAAGTAAACTCATATCCAATCAGACCATGAGAATTACAATATGTCCAGCCCGTTATGAAGAGTAAATGATCCAACCCAAAAGGCTAAAATTGATTCTTTTTATCTTTGTTGCATGCATGTATGTAGTCACTTAATTGTCCACGTACCCCTTATTCTTCTGCATGAATTCTTACTTGTTCCTTAGGTAGAATTAGTCATGTTTCCTTTCCTATAAATAATAATGCACTGCCTTGTGATCAAGACTGGTCATATATCTCAAATACGTCATAACACAACCCAACAATTTGTTGAAAGAAGAAACTCATCAAACAATCAAGATATATAGTAGTTTCACCATGGATCATCACCACCCTCTTTCTGTTTCCGCTTCTGACCCGTCTAAAAACAACCCACAAGATTCAATTATGCCATCAGGTTATGGTTCCGGCATGACTTCATGCAACAAAAGAAAGAATGGCATTATTAGAAATTCACCAAGCAAACGCCATCAAACAGAATCATCCACCAGAAATATAGAAAACGACGTAATGGATACTTCAAGTGATATTGAAATGGAAGAACAAGAAGATGATGCTGTTGATAAACTTAGATCTCTAACCAGAAAGGAAGAGATTCATATCTTGAATCAAATGATTGCGTTTAACGACAAATATCATAGGTTCCCGGATTCCGGATGTGCGCATGACTTGAAAGAATTTTGTACTACTTGGTTGAAAATAAGCGTGGATCGTCATGATGTGTTATTAGATAAAATGAAGGAATTACATGCAAGGTTCAAGAAGAATTATAACAAGTTTGATAATGAATTTCCTCCCATGGGGGCATGGATAAGTTGAGATAGATACAGATCTATCAGTTATGGGAAATGTATTTGAAACGGGTATGATCTCATTTTTCGATGTCGTCGTTTTCAGGTGGTCGGGTTTATGAAGGAATATTAATTCAATGGATATGTGAGCCAATTAGTTAGTGTTTCAACTGTTGAGTTTTATTAGTTTAGTATCTTTTCTGAAGTTGATATTATGAACAGAATAGTTCAGATGTAAAGATGGTTGACTTTAGTGAAGTCAACAGATTGACTTTTTGTTAATGTGTATTCGTCGTCGAATGAGAATAGTAATGCTGTTTTTTCAAACTGGTATGATCTACATTGACGCATTTAGCAGTCAGGTCTGCCTTTTGTTGGGTTTTAAGAGTTTGGAGTCTTTTTTAAATGTTTGTTAGAGTTTAGATGTAAAGATAGTTGAATATAGAATATTATGGTCAGTGATTTTGTATTTTTAAAATGTTTATACTGCATTTCCTAGCCCTCACAATGATATATCTGGATGCACAGATGATGAAATAAGTTCTGATCTTGTAATAATGTATGAGTAATATCCTGTAACAAGCAACTAGAAGTGGTTCATTTATCTGTCATGATTAATGCTTTGACTAACTGAATTTACAAAAGAAGCTGCTCATAACTTCTTGTTTATACTCCATCTTCACTTTCACCAATGAGATTGCGTCTGGTACATTTTGGTAATAGACCTTTAATCAACTATGTACAGAAGCTTAATTTCGACTATAACACTTTACAAATGTACACAATATACATAAGAAGAAACACGCTGTTTAGTTGCTACCTTGGTTTGCTTCTTTGGCTTCTTGTACCGACTGTTCTCATACTTGGCTTTTACAATGAGTGAGTAGAGCAAGTCTGCCTCAGCAAAACAATCAGAAGGCATGCTTAAGATGCTACAAGAGAACACAGCCACATAAAATTAAGATCAGAAGCCAAAAAATCGTCAATTTATCACGAAGTAGACATGAGTGTAGAACTTCAGTTTCCAAGCATAGATGAAAGATAATTGCTTTCTAAATTCTACCCAAATTCATAGTTCATTGTAAATATTTCTCTTGTTGACGGACTAATGACTAGTTGTATGTATAGTGTATACCTGCCAAGAAGTTCCTCCAGACTAACCCTTTGAGATGTTACAGAAGGAATGCAACTTCTGGGGCACTGCCAACTGCAAGCTGTATGTGATAATCTTCACAATGACCTAATCAAGACGAATAGGATTTAAAAACTGAAATGTAATCATAAACATATTTCAAACGGGTGTATTAAAAAATATAGAATTATCCCAACGATTATCAGATCTGTTATTCATTTATGCTAATTACCGGAGGTTGAAAAAATGAGTGGTAAATGAAACAAGTCAAAAGGATTTTTGAGTTTGGCATCAGATTAAGCATAGTTGAACAACAGATCCATTAATTGACTATGATGATATTCCGATAATTTTAGACTATTTAAGGTCCCAAATCCAACCCAAAGCTACCTGATCCGAGCTCGAGCTTGCATCTTGAGGCCCGTCAAGGTATCAAATCAAGTTAGAGCACAACCTAAGTGTGTTAAGCCAAACACGGTTAGTTCCTTAGTAGCCCCTACTATTAACCTGTTTCCTTTTTATCTCTCACATTTTCATTTTACCCATTTGATCTTTTATAGAGTAAATGGGCTGAAATCGCCTTTTACTTACTACTTTTACAGTTCTACATACCAACCTTGCGACGTTGCCTGAGCAGTTCTTGTTGAAGAACTCAACGTGAAGGCATGAGGTGCTGTCTTCACACATGAAAGATTGCAAGCCGGTGATTCAACCACAAAGGAGACTAAATCCCAGGGTCATTAAATATAAGTTCAAGTTGATACTTGATATAAGTAGAGAACACACGTCATTAATATAAGGAAAGCAAGTATTGAATTCGGAGAATTGTGAATGAAATGTGAATTTCCATTGATGAAATGAGAGTACATCAGCTGTATTTATACATCAAAGAAAGTCAAAACTAAAAGTCAAACTAGCTATTCTAACTACACATTACATTACATGAAATCAGACTTCTTTTATGAGTAATCTGCACCTCCTGACTTGACTATAAGCTATACCTGACTAAGCCCTTGATCTCAAGTGAATCACAATTACACAAAATATATGTGATGACACTAAAATTACCAACAAAAATATGCTCATGACGTCCTTGTACCAGCACAGGCTAGTTCAACAGTAATGATGAAAGTCGACTTGGTAGTCTCTCGCAGGTATTGCACATCTCCACTCATGAGCTTCAACAGGTTTCGGCTAATTACCAAACTTATTCCTTCCTCTGTTGCATCCATACTGCTTCCAAACATCTGCCTTAGCAGCTCCTCCGGCACCCCACCACCAGTGTGTGTTATCCTACAATATGGATTTCAAATCAAAATATTTAGCCAAGATTCAATACAACCATATCCATATATCCAAACCGAGCGTAGAAAGCACAAACCTGAGTTCTAAATTGACAAGCTGAACGGATTTAGCAATAAGATCTTTCCTCAAATTGGCTGCAATTGCGAGGACACCACCGGCTGGTGTACAAGAGACTGATAGTGATAAGAAATCTGCAAGAACTTGTTGAAGCCTGACACTGTCACCATAGAGTTTCTCCAACAACATATCTTCCGCAACATTATTCACTATCTGAATCCCCATTATGTCGCTCTTTGTCATTACTTGACTTACAGAGGCACCCAAGATCTGCTGAAGAGTAAATTCTGTCATTTCAAGATCCAAATACCTACAAAAATGTGGATAAAGTTCTATTAGTTAATAAATCATACACTCATTATAAATTGAATTAATGATAACAGTTATAATCATACCCGTCTATGATGCTATCAAGATCAGTGTCATCAAGTACTTTGTTGAGTTGTTTTTGACACAAAGCACTTGTGTGAAGAAGCTCCTTTTGCTCATCTCCCAGTTCAGTTTCTTCCATCATTTTTCTTGAAAATATAATGCCAGAAAGCGGATTTTTTATCTGCCTTCTAACATATGCTAAAGCCTTAAGTCGTTTGGCCGCAATTTGCTCAGACATTCTTTGGAAATGAATAGCTTGTTGAAGGTTAGTTGCTAACTGCAAGAAGCAGAAAAGGCCGGTAACCGTACCCTCGCTATCCACCCTTTTACTTGCACATAGCATGCAATCTACATACTCACCATTTTTAGCGAAAAATCCAAATGAAATCTTTTCCGCTTCTTTACTGGTCATAGCTTTGTTAAGAGCAATGCTAAGGTTTATGAACGATTCTTGATTTCTGAGGCGACAACTGGCTTCATGGGTCCCGAAAACCTCACCCAGAAGCATTTTATCAATGACTTGTTCTCTTGAGAGTCCGGATAACTCGGTCATGGCTTGGTTCCACTCAGAACACCAACCAAATTCATCAGTTCCAAAGATTGGGGGAATCAGTGGGTTCGGATTATGTACTAAAGCTTTGTAATCGCCTTCTATACGAGTAAACTTGTCCTTAATAGTTTTTTGGTGAGTTATATCTTGTGCAATACAGCAAACCCCAACAACATTTTCGTGTACATCCCGGCTTGCACAAGCATTGACCACAAGCATNCCGGATAACTCGGTCATGGCTTGGTTCCACTCAGAACACCAACCAAATTCATCAGTTCCAAAGATTGGGGGAATCAGTGGGTTCGGATTATGGACTAAAGCTTTGTAATCGCCTTCTATACGAGTAAACTTGTCCTTAATAGTTTTTTGGTGAGTTATATCTTGTGCAATACAGCAAACCCCAACAACATTTTCGTGTACATCCCGGCTTGCACAAGCATTGACCACAAGCATGATAGGTCCAGACTCTCTTCTTGATCCATAAGTTTTGATTTCAAATTGGACCCCACTCTCCTCTTTGCCTAATTTATGGAAACCACAGCAGTAAACATAAAATATACTTATAGATCACTTAGTATTGTGATAAACGAAATTGTTTTTGTGGTCGAGGTGGCAAGTTAGATCCTTTTCTTCCAAATGGGTTTATTATGGTTATATGTTTTCTTAAACAGGTCAAATTAGTAAATAAATAAATAAAGATAGAATGGGTCAAATTATAATATGTAGAACTTATTGAATCATTATATTTAAAACATAAAAGTATCATTTAAATGGTTTTATCTATCTTATTTGACACACTAATCATTTTAAACAATACGTATATAAATATGGACTAAGAGTATTAAGGTCAACATTACCCAACCAAACTGTCTTGGCCCGTAACAAAATATACCAGTTTTGACTATCTACCCAACCCGCGCTTTTTGTCAAGTCTACTTGTGTGCAAAAGAGGATACCTTCCAACGCCAGATTCAGCATGTTTTGAACAGTTTCAACAGAAGAATTATCAACAAGTGTTAGCAAATTGCTACCAATAGCTTCTTCCACAGTCAAACCGGTCAGCTCAGCTATTTTTGCATTCCAACCATTTATCGAACCATCAGCATCAACTGCAAGTATAGGAACAGAAGCAGTTTCAATCAAACGAACCATCTCACTAGTAACAGCTTCTAATTCTTGCATCCCATTTAGTTTCAACTCGTTAAAACCCGCTTGAATCACATCTGTTTTCAACTCATTATCTTTCAAAGCATTCCTCATAATAAGCTGCAACGAGTGAATAGCATCCATCTCAAAATCCTTCCAGGGAAAACTCCTCATTCTTACAACTTCCAAGAATGCCTTAAATGAAGACCTCGGATGCATCCGTTTACCATCGTCTTTTTCACCTTTTTCGTGTTTAGCTCCACCCCATCTTATCTCAGAAGCCGTGTTGGATCTAAACCAAAAGAGGATATCTTTTTCAGTTAGCTTAACGGAAGCCATGCCACAAACTACATCACCAATAGCAAGAGCCCCAGGGTATCCTGCATCATATAAACTATCGGTACTCAAGCCTGTAGAATCCATATGGTATTCACATAGCCACGAGACTATATCATGAACTTGAGAGTCGGTTGGACTAACCCCCATTCGGTATACTTTATTTTTATACAAAAGAGCCGCCCCATCACATTTAACAAGATCCATAATATTCGGGCTTTGTGAAACAATACCTAACGGCGCATCCCGCATTAGCAAATCACATAAAAGTGTTTGTGTCCGTAAGATATTTTTCTCGAGAATTTGGTTTTCCAATTCCAGTTCTTTATTTATATGAATTTCAAAAACTTGGGCCAAAAACTCACACGCGTAACGCAAAGGGAATGATACAAATCTTGGAGCCGTGTTATGACACACGACTAGACCCCAAAGCTTTTTCCTTTTCTGTGGTTCGGAGGTTTGACCTTCTTCGTCCACGTCGTTTATCACTACAGACATCACCAAAGAGGCTATGGAGGTCATGTTCTCCATATACTGAATATGGCAACTGTGTGGGGCCCGGAGATTGGACCCACATAATGTTAGGTCAAACGGGAGTTTCTTATCTTGAACTACTTTTACATTATTTGCTCGACAATCACATATGATTCGGACCTTGTTCTTCATAAACAAGAATCGTGCAGCCTGAGGTATATCTGTAGCCGGATAGTGTAAACCAAGGTATGGGACAAGCCCCGGTTTAGTGATCTCGGCTACCACCTCACCATGATCATCATCATGAAATTTATAAGCCATCACTCGGTCATAACCTGTGAGCTCAAAAACCTCCTGGACCATTGTGTCACAGAGTCGTTCTATGCTGCCACTAGGCAAAGATTGCAACCTAGCTATGGCTTTAGCTGCTTGTTTATAAGATTGCAGAGCACCGGTAGCAGCCACCGGGACTTCATTAGGCATAACAGGCTCAAAATCTATGATTAAACTACCCGTGACCCTATGGATGATGGCGTAGAAGGGTTTCCCAGAAGTTTTACAATGGACCAAAATGGGATTTAGTAAAGACACCTCCCCAAATCCTAAGGCCTTAAGCAAAGCAGTCGCGCTAGGACCCGCAAATATGGTTCTAACATCTGTACCAATCCCAAGAACAGGATTTTGATCACCAACAGTTGGCACGCTATGGCTTACCATTGTGAGCATTTCTGGGGCGTTTTCACTAAAGGCTATAACTTTGAAAGTTTTTTCATCTAGGGCTAATAAGCATCCAAAAGGTTGAATTAACTTACCCTTTTGAATGTGATGTAGATAAGCAGTGGTAACCTTATCGAACCTAGGCTGTTGCCCATCAATGACTGTGGTGCTAACATGCACCGAACTCGAGTAATCAAATGAGTCACCTGATTCCTCAAAATCGGCGTGTAGTTTAGCATCTACAATGGTCTGCTGAATGATCCTAGCACTGTGTTTTGATCTAGCAGAATTAGTGGCGGATGATTCAGTAGGCCTTGAAGAAGCCATAGTGATCATATCTGAAAAACAAACTCAAACATTAGAAACAATAAATCAGATATAAGCAAACTCTATTATATAAAGTTCAAAGCGCGCGCGGTTGAAAATACTAAACCAATCTATACAAATCACTGTCAATATAAAATTGTAATGAAGTGCCATATTATAATCTCACTAGAGAATTCAAGAAAAGAAAGGAAAATCTTAATCAAAATCAAAGTAAAACTCTCACTTATATTATTATATGTATATAATTAGTTAAAACTTGAAGTTCTGTTTGATTGAGCAAACTAAATGGCCCATAATATCCTTGAACTTTATGCAAGCAAAATGTCACATACATATACAAAAACACAATTTTATAAAATCAAAATCTTGAAATGAATAGACAGTAAACTGACCTTACTATGAAAAACACAAGTAATTGTAGACAGGGACGGAACCAGGGCAGGAACTCATACGGATTTTTTAATACATCAGATTTTCACTAAATGCATCGCACTCGGTCCATCATAATGTGTTTCTAGTGTTATTTAGTTAGTATACACACAAAAATATTTATGCACCAGGTCATATTTGGTCCCGGAACAAGAACAAAAAATGTAAGGAAATAAACTAGAACGCAAATAGTACCTCGAGTAACTGTGAATACTTTTGATTCAGATTCAAGAACTTATATAGATTGAAACTTCATACTGGATGATTAAGTGAAAGGACCACTAAAAACCCCTTGAGGAACCTCGATCAACGACTTGAATGGACTCAAGTGTAGTGTGTATGATGAATATTAATAGAGTAAATTGTATTTTTGGTCCCTATGGTTTGGCTAAATTACAGATTTGTTTAAAAAATGTAGTGGTTATTTCACATCAATCAAGGGACTTGCAATCCAAACTTTAAAATGGGAACTATTTCCGCATTTTCAAAAGGATAGAGACCAAACTTGTAATTTGGCCAAATCACAAGGACCAAAAAAGCAATTTAATCTTTTAATATTATTATTGTTTATATATAGAAATAGCAAGTGGGAGGCATGAAACAACGAACATTGGCGGTTTTGTTTCTAAAGATGGAAACAATGGCAATTGAAAGCTTGAAACATATTCTGACGGACTTTTATTCCTATCGGGCATTTACATACTTTTCTAAAAAAAAAATCAATATTTATATATATTTCCAAATCTTGCTTTAATAGTATTGTAAATCATATGAGTCAAAATTGAGGTTCGCAAGGTTCTCTACAATAGTCTACATTCGTGGTTATGTTTCAAAGAGTTTGGTTAAAAAAAAACACATATTTAACAAACAATTTTAGCTACTCAACTTTTAATCAAGATTGAAAAAAAAAAAAAAAAAAAAAAAAAAAAAAAAAAAAAAAAAAAAAAAAAAAAAAAAA
>LBNU01025697.1:41135-54349 GCA_014162995.1 Artemisia annua | reverse complement strand
CCCCCCCCCCCCCCCAACACACACACACACACACACGGTAGCGATCCAACTAAAGATTTTGATTCCAGTGGGGACAGCTATGATCATGGTACAACTCTCTTCACATAGTTACTAAGCTAACAAAACAAATTTGTGGTTTACAAAGCCTAGAGTAACATAACAATAACTGAAGGGTCTAATATCTACAGTTACAAAGCCTAGACGTGGCCATTGTCAACCTGCCTTCACCGTAAGAAAACAATGATGACAAGAAGTGCAGAAAACAAGCTCAGGCTCGTTATATACCACAATGACATAAATATACTAGGAAAAATAAACGTTGGATCCCCATAATTAACTTATACGAAGTAAGTATTTTCAGCTTCTTTTATTATAGTGACTTAACTGATTGTGGCAAAATCCAAGTTAAATAATAAAAAACACATCTTTCCATAGCAGTTACAACAGTTATATGGCAAAGAATAGTTTTATAAAATAAAAAATCGTCAATGGTTAAAACTGCGGTTTTTATGCTGCTTAATCTGAACAAGCCTACATAAGTATATAAATGTAATTACACACCAATCATGAAAATCCCGAAAGTCAGATGGCATGTGAAGCATCAGCCACACTTAGGTCAGATAGCAATGCAGCAGCGCAGCCGCCAACACATGCAGTCGTCATATCAATGCATTTTCAACCTGTTTCCCCCTTTTGAAGTTTCAAACTCCTAAATTCGAATTCTTTAGTCTTACGAGGGTCATTTTGGAATTTCACCGATGAGGCAACTTTCTTATTGACAGTACCCACACATCTTTTTAACTTAATCCAGAGCTCCAATGTTTTACACATATAATATAAAAAGGAGTACTGCTTATCAAGTATCTATGGAGCATGTGCTATTACATTAGGGATTTAGGGACCAAATTATTTATATTTTAATCTATTATAACATTCATAGATAATCAATTATCAGTTTATCACTTTAAAAATGTAATCAAACAAATACACTAGAGTAAAGAGAATGACACCAGAACTTAAATAAGATTTCTTATGAAAAAATTGTAGCCAACATGTATCTGACTCCAATTATTATTAGGTAATATTAGCCCCCAAAACAAACAGAATGAACCTTTGATATCTTATATTAAACTCACAATATTTACAAATTAGCCACATAAAAGTATGTCTTATATAAAACTAGTAATGAAGACCCGTGCGATGCACAGGGACTGAATGTAATTGTTGATAATGTATTCTTGGGTTTTGGTTTTGAGCTTTGTTTATGTACGTGTTTTTATGTTGATAATGTATTCTTGGGACTGAATAAGAAGCGTAGGCTATTAAGATGAATATTAAATTTTCTGTTTAGGTTTTGAGCTTTGTTTATGTACGTGTTTTTATGTTGAAAATAACTTGCGTAGGTGATGGGTTTTTTTTACATAAAACATTGGTACTGAATGTAATTGTTGATAATGTATTCTTGTCTTTTAGTATATAGTCATGATGACCCGTGCTTTGCACAGAGCTATATGTAAGTATTCATAGCGTAATCTTCGGCACTTATTTTCGTCATTATATATTTAAATTGTGATGATATCACATATTTTCTAAGCATGACACACATTAAAATAGTTTATTGACATGTAATCTTTTGGCACTTATTTTAGTCATTAAATATCTAAATTGTGATGTATCACACCTTTTTTAAGCATGAGTCATTGAGACCCGTGCGTTGCACACGGGTTGTATCTAAGTGTTCATAGCGTAATGTTGAGCACTAATTTTCGTCATGTATTCATTGTGGGATCATGTCATTTCATTATTTGAATACACTTGCAAACATGAATATACACTTGCAAACATGAATATTAGTGTGACACTGATTTTTTTAATGAAAACTTATTGTTAAACTATGGAGATACATGAGGCAATCGCTGTTTTCGTAATTTGCGGCACTAATTTAAGTACATTGATTTAATAGTCATGCTTAAAGGTAAGTACATAAGATTTGTATCAAAGTGTGATTAGACATTTATAAATTGCTTATGTATGTTTATAAATTATAGTATAGATGCTTTGTATTAAAACGTAAATATAATTTTCAGCACTAATTGTCTTATAGAACATCAAACCTGTAAAGTTGAGTAAATAGATAACGATGCAGGCATTTCATATATAACATCGAACCTGTAAAGTTGAGTAAATAAAGTAATAATTATTTTTTACCTTGATATTTTACATAGAAGGATGACAAAGACAATATGTTTTTTCTTTTTCTTTTTAATCACCTTCAGTAGTATGCTTCATCACTATACCTATTAGTTTGCAATTGTACCCTTGGTAAAGATTCAACTTTAGTTACATGTCTATATAGATTATCTTTGTTGAGAACTAAAATGAGCATGCATACCCCAGTGCTTATTTGCTGAACTTGGACTCGAACACATACTATTGATCATGTGTAAAATTTTCCTAATCACTAAAACTGGTTGAACAAATGTTAAATGCCACTAACCTTGGAAGAAGTAGCTTATATATGTATAATGTTTCTCTTCACTTGCTATGCTCTTATGAATTTACACCTTTAATTAATTTCTTACAAAACAATAACAACAAAAAAGCTCACCTGTAGCTTACTATTATGCAACAAACTTTTGATAATATAAACTTAACTCACTCCAACATTGCTGAACTGATAGACTATCAAACAATTTTGCCTACTAAACAAATTAATACAGAGACATGTAATTCATATCACTTAAATTTTACAGATCTCACTTCATAACCAAATAATTGCTAAAACTACAATAAGTTTCAATTCATGGACAACACACTATCTGGTCTTCACATGTTACACCTCAGTGATGCTAGCCAGGTAAGCAACTCAAGAAAGCATTTCATCCATCTGTAGATGAACAATCATGGTGACTAAGTCAGATTTCCGAAAGCAAGTATATATCCAAAGAAATTATCATCCAAAAAAGTGCACATTGGCATCAGTTCCAGACAAAAGGAAATTGATTGCCAAGGTAAAATTAAAACTACCTATTCAAAGAAATTATCACATGGTTTTCATCATATATCAGTATAATTGTAAAAATACAATTCATCATGCTCAACATTGGCGATGCTAGATAACTGGTGGCTTCATATTCAAAACGTCAGTGTGATATAGACTTTTTACATACCTTTAAAAATGCATAATGATGCATGGTGATGTCTCTTAACAGTCTAAATATCATGGTGTTCCTACCTCACCTACAAACAATGTAAACAGAAAGGGGTTACAAATTTCTAATGTCTTAGAAAGAAACCATAAACAATGTCTTACTAATTATTAGGTACTGCATTCTCTCCACCATTTTATTATACATCTTTCATGCACTCCATCATCACTCATATGCATTAGGTGGACCAAATATTGCTGTTAAAAAAACAATAGTGGACTGAGTATTACCGATTCAGTAGACAAAATGGTCGGAAACAACATCAAAACAGTTACAAAACAAATCAACTAAAGATAAACTACAAAGTAACAAAACGAAAGGACAGAATGGTCACCTGCACATGTATGTATTCACCCTCCGCAACTTCTTCCCATCTATTTATAGTAGTTGTAATGTGAGTTACTGCAAACGAAAGGACACATTTTGAGTTAATGTATCATTCATTTTGTAGACATTAAAGTCATGTTTATGTTTCATAATTGCACACGTATGTAGGGAGTTCCTTGAGCTGCCTGAATTCAATATACCCATATTAATGGAGATGCTTTAGCTATGTAGAAATCAATATCGAAGTCTCACGTAGTCTTTAGTATATATATGATAAGATATGTACTTACAACTTAAGCATGAAACTCAAACCAAGGTACTTACACATGAAGCATACACATATCACAATCAATGCATACCACTTTACATTGATAACACTACTTAATCTTTTAGTATATAAGATAACTAAATGAGGTACCTGGTTGTTACACTCAATCCTGGAACCGTTAGCCGTTGCCCCACAAAATGAAGTTTCTATCATTGAGAAGACGCACACGTGCAATAGACTAATTCCGACAACTTTCTATATATAGATATAAATACATGAACACGTGCGATATCAAGAGTGGAATAAAGTTGACATGTAAACAAAACCATTGCTGTGAAAGTCATTCCGTAAGCTTGAATAGCACAAATCGAAGGAACACTGTTCAGGAAGAATTAACCATTTGGGTAGGACAGATCGGAATTTATGCGTGTCATTGGACACAATATTAATTACTAAATAAAACTACAAAAGTCAAGATATGATTGTCATAAAAACTGCCATGTTTAAACTTACCAAAGCTAAGATCAATGTTGTGACTTTGCATAACAAGGCGACCTTATTGCCCTAGTGACACATAAGTGTGTTCATCACTATGTTTTTACATAGAGCATACAAAGTAGTTACTTTTATTTTTAATATTATGCGCTAGTCGATTTCAATTTAGGTTGAACGAATTATTTGTAGTTTCATTGATCAATGACATAGTTCAAAAGTTAGCCACCAAACATGTTACATATGCAAGAGAAATTGCAGAATAAGATTCAACAACATCAGAATATAAAGGTCGTGAGTCAAGTAATTAGAAACACACATCGGCAGTGAGATAATAAATGATCCACCAAAGACATTCCACCCACAATATCCTTCATGTGACCTAAATTCAATTCCTTGACGTAACAGAGCTGATGTCTCCTATGTTTAAAGTTTGTTCATGATGCATCTAAACTACCTATCAAAAAAAACAAAAAATCAATCTCACGTGTTCCGAACACTTGCAAACCACAAAAAAAATAACCCATACACAACATTCGCTATCAAAAAAAACAAAAAATCAATCTCACGTGTTCCGAACACTTGCAAACCACAAAAAAATAACCCATACACAACATTCGTATTTTATAAAAACAGAAAGCAGGAGCATGGATTCAACAATAATAACTGAGAGGATAAGATAGATTGCCCAGGTAGTTTCACTAGACATTGTTCTTTTTATCCTAGTTAAAAAAATACCAACAATTAACCTATATTTATTCCGATAACGAGTGTACAGATTGCTAAATTTAATGAATAATGTGTTGATTGTTGGGATAGTTGTGAGCAAAATGATATTTAAATAACAAAAAGCAATTAACTAACACAGTTTGCATAAGCAATTCATATCCTTGTTAAAATACTAACAACATAGATGTGTTTTAGTACAACGGTGGGCAATAACTAAATTCTCTAGCAATTCAACTATAATAAAATTTTCAAAAAAAATTAAAAAAAAATAAATAATAATAATAATAATAATAATAATAATAATAATAATAATAATAATAATAATAATAATAATAATAATAAAATAAAAAACTAGCAAAAGATATTCCTATTTTGCTTTTTATCAAAAACTAGTAACCCGCAACTACCTTCCACTACTTCTTCCCAATAACTCACTCATCGGGCCTTGGTTGCACGGGGTAAAGAAGTTCTATAAACACCTCGATTCCCAACCTTTTATAGCCTTTGTTACCCCATTTATCTCCTTACGAGTTCTTCACGAGACAGTAGTGCTCCTCTTCGGCGACGATTTTGACTCTGATTACGATCTAAATCCTAACTATCACCACAGCAAAACTGCCGTCACTATCAAAACAAAAAAATGCCCCGACCACAGATCGACTACGTAGTTGGTTTTACTGCCAACGTTGTATACAAAAAACATGAAGGCTCATGCGTCAAGGTCGCTTTGGCCGATATGACAACTATCATCATCCGTATGAAGGGTGACGATTTTGACTCTGATTACGATCTAACCTCACAGATCGGTATTGATCGTGATGGAGGCATACGCGCTTCCTGTCGTATGTGTACCCGGCCGCAATTTGACCTAGAGAAAACAAATGTTTACCCATGGTGCCGTTTACCAAGAGATGTCAAAAACTTTACTGAAGAAGAGTATGAGACCCTTCCTGATGAGCGGTATCGTATTGAAGATATTATATGGGTTTCAAAGAAGAATAAATTTGAACCGAGTCTGTTAGAAATGTTTCATGATGGTGGATATGGTTATCCCATTTTTGGTATAATTCAATGGTGCGAGCTTCGGCATCTTTTGGCTTTCCAAACTCTCCCATCGCCATCATACCAATGGGATAACCATATCCACCATCACGAAACATTTCTAGCAAGCTCGGTTCAACTTCATCCTTCTTTGCAACCCATATAATATCTTCAATATGATACTGCTCATCATGAAGTGTCTCGTACTCTTTTTCAGTAAAGTTTTGGACATCTCTTGGTAAAGAGCACCATGGTAAACATTTGTTTTCTCAAGGCCAAATTGTGGCCGGATACACATACGACAGGAAGCACGTATGCCTCCGTCACGATCAATACCGATATGTGAGGTTAGATCATAATCGGAGTCAAAATCATCGCCATTCATACGGATGATGATAGTCGTCATATCGGCCAAAGCGACCTTGACGCATGAGCCTTCATGTTTTTGGTATACAACGTTGGTAGTAAAACTAACTACGTAGTCGATCTGTGATCGGGGCGTTTTTTGGTTTTGATACTGACGGCGGCTTTGGTGTGGTGATTTTAGATCTAGGGTTTTGGTGAAAATGTGTGAAGGGTAAAATTAAATACCAGTAGTAATAAATAATGGATGGGTGGATGTTTCTAGTAGTGGGCTAAATCCAAGCCTAGTGGTACACATTTCGGGTTTTTTACAAAACCGAACCGGTTTTTAAACCGGTTTCGGTTCGCGTTGACCGGTCAAAACCGGTTTTGACGAAAACCGGTTCGGTTTTCAACCGGTTTCTGGTGAGAAAATCATGAGCCGGTAATAGCCGGTTTCAAACTGGTCTAAACCGGATTTTCGTAAACCGGTTCAAAAAACTGGTTGTTAGTCAATATGTCTTGAGATAATGTGGTGTTTTTGAGATGATGATAGAAGATGGAAAGAATTGAAATAGAGTGATCAATGAGAAAAAAAATAGCGATGATAGTAGTACTTGTAGCTCAGCTGCATACACCAAGGAACACCTTTTTTTGGTATTTGGTTATCATCGTTGGCCATGTTTTTTTGCAAAGATATGAAAACCAATGTATATTGAAGTGAAACTGCCATTGTTGAAAGTTTGAGAAAGAGAGAAGAGATGCAAAAATTTACCACTCTATCACATTGTAAAGATATATTATGATAGAGTTGCTTTTTGAATACCACTTCCAAAAATTCAATTAATACCATGTGATAGAGGAAAGTTACGGTGACTTGCAATTAATACCATGTGATAGAGATGCAAAATAAAAGCAACTTTTTTAATAATAACAACTTTTTAATACCATGAGAAAGAGAGAAGAGATGGTGACTACTCAACTTTTTTAATACCGCTTCCAAATGACATGACAGAACATATAAAAAAATACACAAAAGTTTATGACAATATCAAGTTACTCAAAAGAAAAATATGACAAACCTACATTTTACTACTCAACCGAAAACTACTCAACCGAAATACAAAATGCATTGTCTTCTTGAATACATAACAGAAATACCAAATACATAAAAATAAAAACATCGTCTTCTTGAATAACATTAAATAAATAACCTAAAAATAACGTCTTGAACTATTCTTCTTCGTCAAGAGGTTGGGCCAACCATTAGATATTTCTTCAATGTGTATTTCTTCTTCAACCCGTTCCAATTCGCCTTCGAGTGGTGATATATATTGAATCCTTTCAACGCCATCGAGGTAGTCTTTCAAACAAAGGCAAGTTTCCACCGACTCCGGAGTGAGTTTTGATCTTCTTGGTGATATAACCCTCCCACTAGTCAAAAAGGCGGATTCCGAAGCTACCGTACTTGCTTGGACCGTTAGTAGGTCACGGGCCATGGCGGCTAGAACCGGAAATTGGGATTCATGTTCTTTCCACCAACCCAAAATATCCAAACTCTCAAACTCTTCAATACTCATTTGAGACAAGAAATCAGATCCTTGGTACCTTCCAAGCTCGCTACTAGGGGTGTTACCTCGAGCTCGTTTTTTATTCTCATTTCTTAGAAGGTTGTACATTTGAATTGACTTGTTAGTACCATGAGAACTCGAACCCGCCTCTTGATGCATAGTATGGATATGTGAAAAACTTGAGTCATATTTAGTTAAATAAATTTGAAACATACTTTCAAAAGCACGGTTAAAGCGATTAACTTGTCTAGAAACATAGTCCGGGTCATCAACGGACAAACCCAAATCATAACCAATGTTTTCAATCAAAGTCTCAACCCCGGTTCGGTTTAGAATCAGGTTCAAAGCGACGGCACAAGTTATAAAACAAGGCAATTCTTCAAAATATTTTTAAACTTTAATTTCATTGGTTTCACCATATTTGTAAATAAATCACTCTTCGACTCAACCTCCTCTAACTTTGAAGCCATTAAAAAAAGTTGGTTTAAAACTAAACAACTTGTAGGATAGTAAACTCCCGACAACAAAATAGTAGCATTTTTTAAAACTTCAAGCATTTCTGTAACAAGTTCTATAGTATCCCAACCATCCGCGGGATAAGGGTCAACCAAATTTTTTCTTGCAAGTTGTTCATGAAACACTTTTAAAGTAAGTTTTGTCATAAAGCACTTTCATACATGTTGTGTGTGGAATTCCATCGGGTAGGACAATCCCAATTCGGACCTAGAGAATATGTTCTAGTACAAATCTTGATATAGTTATGATATCGTCTATTACTAGTGCTAAAACTATCTCTCAACATATTTTTAAACGCAGTTTTTGTTGACTCGATAACATTTAACCCGTCTTGCACAACCAAATTAATAATATGTGCTACACATCGACTATGAAAAAAGTCACCATTGCAAATCGGTTTGTATTTTAGTTTTAATAACTCAATTGCACTCATATTGTTCGACGCATTATCGAAAGATATAGAAAAAATCTTTTCTTGTAAATTATATGTTTGGATAATCCAATCTAAAATAAGATAAAGATTTTGGCCGGAATGGGGGTATCCAAACAATTGAAACGCAATCGTACACTTCATCATTACTCGCGTTTTGGGATTTATCCAATGCGCGGTAACACAAAGATACACATCCGGTGAACCGGATGGAGCCGTCCAAACATCACTAGTTAAATTTACACCGGTTTCTAATGCTTGAAATCCTAAAATCATTTTGTCTTTAGCCATTTTCCACATTTTCATGCAATCACGTCTAAGGGTCATTCGGCTTACATGAGTATATCGAGGTTGAAGCGTTTCTTGGATAAGCACGGTCATTCGCTTATTGTCGAAGTGGTCAAAAGGCAAAGTTTCTTGAATCACAAATTTTGCCATCCTATCCCGAACCAGATCCGCCTCGTATACAAACAAAGATCCATCAACCCCCATTGTTGTTTGACTAGAACCCGCCGCCGCCGCTTTAACAACACGACAACTTCTATTCATATGATTTTTCAACGTACTATTCGAGCTACTAGCGAGAAAATCCTCACATTTCCTACATCTCGCTCTTCTCGAGTTGTCCGACATCAAACACAAATCGAAGTTTACCCAAATTTCCTGGTTTCTAGTCGTCGGTAGGATAGAAGCCACCGTGAGATTGGTTGAAGAACCACCAACGGAAGATTCAGTTTGAGATTTCCCGGATGCCATTTTTGAGATAATTTTTTTTGCTTTTTTAGAAAGTATTAGTGTTTTTTGAAAGTATTTTTGTGTTTTTTGAAAGTGTAATTTAACCTGAACACTTAATATACGTATATACTACGATTCATAATTCAAAAGCTGATTTTTACTCACAATAAATGCATGAAAAAAGATGATTTCAGCCTATTTTCGACTAACAATAAATACATGTGATGCATGACAAAAGCTAAAATATACTAATATACTGATCCAACATAAATGCATGCCAAAAGCTAAATTTGAACACAAATAGATTGAAAATCAAAAAATTGTCCAAATAGCATATTTGAAAATAGGGGTGTTAATAAATGCACTTAATCATGTGGGTCATAAAATAGTTTTAATCCGTGTTTCGGAAAAAAAAAATCTCGTTAATAATAGGAGTTTTAGGTACTGTCTTTGAAATTTTACTTATGATCTATGTTCGGTATATAATTGATAAACCAGCCACGTACGAACGTGTTGGAAGATATCCTTAACATCACATTAAACATTATACAACTCATCAAACACAGTTATATATTATACAGTAACAAAACATATGTATGTAAATCATAATTTTAACACATAATTAGGGAATATATAATAAATGCATGACAAATGATAAATACCGAACACAAAGGATTATAGAAACCATCAAACATGCACAAAAAGATAAATATGCTCATGCTTTCCACAAAGTACAAACTTACTATTCCAAAATAAAATACAGTAAATGGGTTATAGCATAGCTTGTAGCTAGGAGTAGCTACTAGATAACTATCATGTGGTTGAAAATAGATTTACATTTCATTTAAAGTAGCAAAAGTTCATCTTCCTCCATTCCTTCCTATTCTCTTTCACAATAACGTTAACCTGAGGAAGTAAAGAACCACAGACAATGAACAATGGGAGTCAAACGCTGTAACAATGCCTACCAAAAGCTGTCAGAGGGCTGTAAATAAAAGACTGTCAAACAACCGGTTTACAACCGGTTTGCTTAACCAGACCGGGTTTAACCGGTTTTCAAACCGGCCCAACCAAAAAATCTACAACCGGTTAAAACCGTCGGTTCGGTTCAAAGGAAACCGTGTTTTGGCCAAACCGGTTTTGGTTTTTATTTCCTGTTCGGTTCATGAACCGGTTTTTTTTGTTCATCTCTATCCAAGCCCATACTTCAACTTTCATTTTGGTAAAAACTAAAAAAACAAAAAAGAAATAGTAGGAAATGATAACACTCACCCTCCTCAAAAAATAATAATAATAATAATAATAATAATAATAATAATAATAATAAACCTCATATGCTTTTTAGCATAACAAGTAACTACCGGATAAAGTTTAACACGCATTAAAACTTAAAAACTATCAATAACAACGACAATAATACACAATCCCGTCAAAACAGGTTTGAAGGAGGCAGGATGTAGTTATTCGTACCTACCTGTATATATTTAGAAACAAAAGTAAGCAAATATCTAAAACGTTTAATTAAACTGAATCTTGAAATCAAAGTATAAAATACTTTTCTTGCTTGATCACGATTCTGATGGAAGTATGGACAGGGACGGAACCCAGGTGGGTTCCGGGACACCCTTGTAATTTTGTGGCGTAGTGTTAATTTTTATAAAAAATAAAAACTCGATTTTTCCAAAATGCACATGGTCCAAATAAAATTGTGTTCCTCGATTTGTATATTTTTTTAGTAAATGCACCTAGTCAAATTGTGTCATGGTCGTCCGTGAATATGAAACTAGCTTCCTACGATTAGTTTGGCTCGATCGCTAATTGGCTAGCACCAAACCGTCTTACATGTCTCAAATAACATCATGTCTTGAGAGAGGCTAAAACACCCGCAACTCTAATCGATTTACACTTGTGAATTCACATATATGAACTGCATGCCCAAACACATACTGATTGTCTTAGTTGACGGGTAATAAAATTAAATACAACTTGGAAATGAAGGTTAACACTGAACTCACATTGTATCATAAGTCTGCACCCAAAAAAAACATTGTATCATAAGTGAAATTTAAAGTTTTTTTATTTATTTTTTTTGTTTTAGAACGGCACCACACTTGAAATCCGACCCCCGAGTTAAAACATCCAAACGGGCAGGCCCAGGACCCGAACCACTAGGATAGACCTGCGAAATTTAAAGAAATAATACATGCGAAAATGTTACAAACCACCACGACCATATTCCTTTTAAATGGGCGTGTAAGTAGATTCCTATTACTTGACTTCAACACAAGGATCCAAAGTATCTTATACTCTAGAGTAAATTACATAGATGGTCCCTGTGTTTGCCCAAAGTTTCACCCATAGTCCCTGAAAGTTAAAAGTTGCACGGATAGTCCCTATCTCTGAAAAGAATAACACTAATGGTCCCTTTTTTAACTGTCGTTAAGAGACTTCCGTTATAATTTACACGTTAGTCCATTTTGGTTAAATATCGTTGCATCGTTTATCCTTTATAATAACGGACGTTTATAACTTAAAGATTTTTGAATTTTTCTTACTTTCATCCGTTTTTATACGTTTTCATGCGTTTTAATCCGTTTTCGTCCGTTTTTCTTACGTTTTCATCCGTTTTCATGCGTTTTTATACTTTTTCGCTCGTTTTTCTTATGTTATTGTCTGTTTTCCTACGTTTTAATCCATTTTTATCCGTTTGGGTCCGTTTTTATACGTTTTCGCTTGTTTTTATACGTTTTCCTTTATTTTTCTTACATTTTCATACGTTTTTATCCGTTTTTATATGTTTTCATACGTTTTTATATGTTTTCGTTCGTTTTTATACGTTTTCTTACATTTTCATCAGTTATTTTTATGTTTTCATATGTTTTTCACCGTTTCCTTCTGTTTTCATTCATTTTAATTCATTTTCATCCGTTTTTATACGTTTTGGTCCATTTTTATCCATTTTCGTCTGTTTTATAAGTTTTTGCTCATTTTCATCCATTTTTATCCATTTTCATCTATTTTTATCCGTTTTCGTCCTTTTTTATATGTTTTCGTCCGTTTTTCTTATATTTTCATACGTTTTATCCATTTTTATGCGTTTTTGTTTGTTTTTCTTACTTTTTCATCTGTTTTAATACTTTTTATCCGCTTTTATACGTTTTCGCTCATTTTTCTTACGTTTCATACATTCGGTCCGTTTTTATACATTTTCATTCGTTTTTATATGCTTTCATCCGTTTTTCTTAAATTGTCATACACTTTTATCTATTTTTATACATTTTGGTCTGGTTTCATACGTTAACGGATTAAAATGTATAAAAATGGATGAAAACGTAAGGAAAATAGACAGAAACATAAGAAAACGTATAAAAATGGATAAAAACATAAGAAAAATGGAGCGAAAACATATAAAACGGACGAAAACGTATAAAAATGGATCAAAACGTATAAAAATAGACGAAAATGAATAAAAATAGATGAAAACGGAAGGAAACAGAGAAAAACATATGAAAACATAAAAATAACCGATGAAAATGTAAGAAAACGTATAAAAA
>LBNU01025697.1:17532-33827 GCA_014162995.1 Artemisia annua | reverse complement strand
CAAATATAATAAGGTCAACATCAATCCTTTCTTTTGCTACATTTCCAACATCCGAAAAAATTAAAACGTTGTTTTCTGAGGTTTCATTTAGTAGAAGTTATCTACTGCGCGTACGAAGCCGATCTTCCACTCAGTACCCTAGTAATATGCAACTTGAGTGATCATTAGAGACATTTGCAACCTTCCCTTATTCATTATCTCTCTTGTTCGAAATTCTGGGTTTGCATAGGCACACTAAAATCTGAAGGAGTCGTATTTGTTGCATTATACTTCATTAGTCCATAACTCGAATTAGAATGTTGGCTCTATATAACTCCGTTGTACAAATCAGAAAGCAGAAATCGCATATTTATAACAAATCAATTGAATTTTATTCATGGGCTTCATCAAAATTCTTTGCGGCTTAGATATCGAACTTTGTTCAATGAAAATTAATGCCTGCTAGAGCATTAAAAGCGAATCAGTAGGATCAAGTGGACATTGAAGTTCTGCTCCACATCATCAAAATTAACCTTAATATGGTTGTCTTGTTTATCATTAAGGCCATGTGGAAGCATTAAATCAAACCATTAGTATTTCACCGGGGCCCCTCCACTTGCTTAGTCCATCTTTAGAGGAAACTGTTGTTATTCATTTACATCATTCACGTTCAAAGAGACACTATTAGGGTTCATCATTGAGGTTGAACTCAACTCACCAATGCTAATAGTGGCTGTAGCATCCTTATTACCAGCAATATCAAGTGACACCGGATTCACTTGATTTGTTGTAGCATCATTAATCCTAGAAGATTGAGGAAGATTAGTAACACCGGCGTTACCATCTTCAATACCCTCATTACCCACGTTAACATCATGTACAAGATCAGAATTAGGATTATTCGAAACCCTCACAGCCTTGCGCATAGGAATCCCAACAGAAGTGAATGAATCCCCATTACCATTAGTAGTCGACACAGTAGCATTAGCATCAGAATTAAGCTCATTAAACCCACCGGCTGTCTGGGAAACACCGGCGTTTCCTTCCATGCTCTTAAAGTGAGCAGCTACTAAACGAACAAGTTCAGTGTTCTTCTCTCCCAAACTATCCATCACACCCTTAACACCACAATCGGTCACAAAATCAAGAAGAATTAACGTCTATACTTCTGAAACAATACCGCATAAAACCCTAGTTAAGAAACTAGGGTTTAAAGGAAGCTTGAAAGCATCGACTAACCCATAAAAATAATTGGAAAGCAAACAAGAAACCAACTATACAGAAACCTTAACTAGCGATATAGAGAAAACCTTAAAAAATAACCTAACAAACGATCGTAGATTAAACCCAAAACAAATTAAGAATTAATATAGATCAAATACAAGATATAATCTACACGTAATTCAGAATTGTGAAGGAATAAATTGAAGATCGGCAAGTGGAATGAAAAGCGATTAAGGGTTTTTTTTTTAAGTCTCCAAAATCGCCAGCCAAGGGGGAGAGTTGACTGTTGAAAAGCGATTGAAGATCGGCAAGTGTTTTCTTGTGTCTGCAATATTTAAGTATTTCAGGGAGCTTTATATCTGTTTCTTGATTTAAGCTCCGTAGAAAACACGCTGATGAATTTGGCTTGATTCATGAATTGGAGACTCTGTGCCGGTATGAAAAAGAGCCAGGTAAAACGTTACACATTACATATCATTTTTTAATGCTAAAACAACATCTTATATTTAAGTGGAATTATTTTTGTTCAGGTTGGGTCACTGTTCGAATTATAAACTTCTAAATCTTTTACAAGTAACTAATTATACTATTATAGTGTGTAGAAACGTACAACAGATTTTTATTTTGACCAATCAACTCATCCATAAGCAACTAATGGGTCCAAATAATAATGATTATTATTCAATGAGAACGAGTTAGACTACTATAGTTTTCTTGAATTGTTGTGTTCTTATTGTAATTTTTTGTTGTATATTTGTTTAATGCTAAGAAGCTTAATGGAAATAAATATGACACTCATTCATGGACTCATTGTGAGTTGATAATGCTTCGAACTAACCAAATGACTAGCATTGCAACTGAAATTTATAAAGATTTTCAGCTAATATTTAAGGTTGTTTTGTAATTGTAAAGAACCTGTCATAAATTCCAGACCAAAAAATATTAATCACAATATATGTTGTGATAATAACCCAACTTAAAAAGGCTAATTAATGGACCGAAATAAAAAAAAGCACGTGGGTATGAAGATTAAAAGTTGGTGATAGTTTATGATAACATTTTAGCTGATGCTTGGAAGTATCATTTGATGTCTTTGATTTATGGACTAAAAAAGTAGAGCAAAAGAATTTGGAAAAACTGAAGCAAGTAAAAAAGTTAGCTATTATGTTTGCTCATGTTCTAAAAGTTGGTGGTTTGATAATGTTGTTTAGAATTATGATCAATCTAATGGATTTTGTAATGTAATGGAACATGGACTGTTCAAGTGTTTGACATTGACCATATACCTTTGCTCTTCAAGGGTACTTATGTTTGCTCATGTTCTAATAGTTGGTGTTTTGATAATGTTGTTTAGAAATATTGATCAATATAATGGATTTTGTAATGTAATGGAACATGTACTACTTAAGTGTTTGACGTTGATCGTATACCTTTGCTCTTCAAGGCTATCTATCAGTTGAAGAAGACGATATATGCACATTTATTATTTTAATAATTACAAACCAAATTGTTTAATGTATTATTCACATATTACTTATTATTCCAATCTTAAAATAATAGTTACAAAACAAACGACGATGCATAGAGATTTATTATATTAATCTTTACAAACACAATTGTTTGTCTAATCATTCATTTATTACTTATTATTTCTTTTAAAAAATAATAAAACTTGTTTAAGTTCGTTGTTGTTTCTTACTTTGTTCACACACTTAACTTTTTAATACATAATTTCTTTAAAAATTCCCGTTATTCTACGGGTCTACAAAGTAAGAAAGAACACTGAACAATTGGTGTATATTATTATATGGGAATAATTGAAAATAGGAAACGGAGAGGTCGAAGATGCAAATGACGGAGAGGTTTCAATGGATATACCCAAAGATATTCTAATAAATGATGCTTCTGACCCAGTCATATCTATTATTGATTTTACATATCCAAATCTTTTGAATCACATAGATGATCCGTCATATTTCCAAAAAAATGCCATTCTTGCTCCGACGAATGGTTTACTTAAGTTGCGATAGTATTGGTAAAACTGATCGTGACAGAGCATCGATGAATCCATTTTTTCACCAGAATTTATCACTGGACTGAAATTCTCAGGTGCTCCAAACATAGGCTTGTGTTAAAAGTAGGTGCCCTGATAATGTTTTTGAGAAATATTGATCAATCAAATGGATTATGTACTGGGACACGACTTCAAGTTGTTCGATTAACAAGAACTTCTATTCAAGCATAAATAATCAATGAAACACATTTTGGAAATAAGGTTATAATACCAAGGTTGAGAATTACTCCGTCTGATAAACGTTTACCTTTAAAGATCATGAGGAAACAATATCTTGTGTTAGTATCATTTGCCATGACAATAAATAGAGCCAAGGGCAATCACTTTCAAAAATTGATTTATATCTGCCACGTCCTATTTTCACACATGGACAACCATACGTGGCTCTTTCACGTGTCTAAAGCAAAAATGTTTGAAGGTTGTTGTTTATGATGTGGATGGTAATCTATCAAAAACTACTACAAATGTAGTCTGTAAATAAGTTCTTAAAGGTCTATGATCAACATTCAAGAGGTATGTATAATATACATAGGACATGTTTTATGCCATTTTTTATATTTACACTTATTATTAATCACAAACTTCTTTTAATTACATATATTTTTTTTACTTATTTGGTGTTCACGTAATGGACATTGGGCTGAAGTATTACAATGGTCACTACATACATTTTCTTCTCAAAACCATCAAAATTGGAGATCACGAGGCAATGGACGTTTATTACATTAGATATTTACAAGCATAGTAATTTATAATATCATTGGCTTATAACTTATTATTGCGTTCAAAGAACATTTCATATCATTTACGTTCGTTGTTCTTTTTTACTTTATTCACACGATTAATTTATTGATGCATAATTTCTTTAAAAACCCCGTGATTACACGGGTCTATAAGCTAGTTACCTATAAATTTGATAAGAAACTGTTGACAGGTTCATAAGGGGAGGATTCCAGGATCAATTTGATCATAACAACTCATGCCAACATCATACAAGAATTAAAAATAAGAAACAGGAAGATATGGGAGAACCCTTAAATCTGATATTGATTAATATGAATGGGTTGCTGAGAATGTTTACAGGATCCTATCTATTTATAAGTGATGAAACGTTGCTTCATGAAGAGGCATATTGTTTCAATAAAAAAATAAACGACACAATGCTTCCTAACCTAAATAATCTAACTAAATAACTGTATACTATGTAACTGCCATCTATTGGGTTTGTTGGCCCAAAAAACAAAACTTGCAGGCTTTATTTTCGACCCATCTTGTTCCCTTTTTGTCTATGTCGAATTGCAGCAGTTTTGATGTTGAAAAACAAAGATTAATGGATTATGTTTTCCATCATATTACTCCCTAATCTATTAATCTTTGTTTCTTCTTCAATCTTCTTGTTCCTTGATGCCTTCCTTCAATCTTGATGTCTTCTATCTTGTAGTTTGTTGATACTTGTTATTAAAGATCTTAAAAATATAAAATGCTCAATCTGACTGTTCTTCTTGACTGCTTATTCCATAGGGTTTGATCACATGATCTTGTCGATCTTTATGGAAATTCCCTTGCCTTTTGAAACATGTCCATCTGTTCCAAAGTGTGATCCCTTTACAGTGCTATAATAGCAATTGAAGACGTTTCTTAATTGATTGTAGCATGGTTTGATCTTCTGCCATGTTCTTGACAGGCCAAGTATCTTCATTGAGAAATATCTTCATGGCTTTTGTTGGTAAAGAAAAAGAAAAAACCAACAAGCCTCTTCAAATGCATCCATTATATCCATGGTTGCTTTCTTCTTGGTTAACCACCATCTTGGTGTTGTAACCGTTTCTGAATCTTTTCTTCTTAATTGGCATGGCTTCCTTCATGGTGATTGAATATGAATTGTTGTTGTTTGATCCCTTTGGCTCTGATGCCACTGTTGACAGGTTCATAAGGGGAGGATTCCAGGATCGATTTGATCATAACAACTCATGCCAACATCATACAAGAATTAAAAATAAGAAACAGGAAGATATGGGAGAACCCTTAAATCTGATATTGATTAATATGAATGGGTTGCTGAGAATGTTTACAGGATCCTATCTATTTATAAGTGATGAAACGTTGCTTCATGAAGAGGCATATCTTTTATATAATAAAACAAAACCCCTATTGGGAATTTTTCATTTCAAAAAAATTGGAACCATACCTTATTTAGTAACAATTTTATTTAAAAAAAAATTATTTTCTTATTAAGTAACATTTTATATTTATCCATAACACAAGTAGAAGATAAATACAAAAAATATAGATAAGATATTTATAAAAAAAAAAAGATTATTTTCTTATTAGGTAACATTTTATATTTATCCACAACACAAGTAGAAGATAAATACAAAAAATATAGATAAGATGCAATTAACAATAGGATTAAAATTTTTAAATAATTATTTCAAAAAATTAAAAAAAAAAAACCCGCGCGTGCGCGGGCATTATAACTAGTTGTTTCAATAAAAAATAAATGACACAATGCTTCCTAACCTAAATAATCTGACTACATAACCGTATACTATGTAACTGCCATCTATTGGGTTTATTGGCCCAAAAAACAAAACTTGCAGGCTTTATTTTCGACCCATCTTGTTCCCCTTTTGTCTGTGTCGAATTGCAACAGTTTTGATGTTGAAAAACAAAGATTAATGGATTATGTTTTCCAACAGAAACAGCATTACAAAGTAAAATTGCCAGTACTCAGTTTAGTAGTTAACTACTTATATAGTAGAAGAAGTAACTGTTCAGAAACCAAGATGCTTAGTGATGTCTAAGCCTAGTGTCATTGGGCTTGTCTTTAAAGATCTACACAGGTTAAACTGTGCTTTATTAGCCCATGATTAAGTGTTAGTGGACCCATTTTAGAACACTTCACTAAGTCCATAAGACTTTGTTGTGCATAATTGCATATAATACAATTTTAGGAATTATTTATTATTACTGTAATCTTACAATATAAAATTATACTCATTTCAATTTTTAATTTTTCCATTAACATAATTCAGTTCACTTAAAAATAGGATTGAGACTCCCTGTACATGACAATTAATTAATCAACTGGGATCTTTCCTACCTTGGTTAGCACATGTGCCAACATAGCCATTTACGTGCTTCGTAACATTTGGGATTATAATACTTTTAAGTTTGTCAGAATAGCATTTTTTATGTCTACAGATAGGATATATTTTTTGTTCTTTCTCTACTACTTAATTGTCAAAGTAAACTTCCATGGCAGATTTTAACATGAAAATAAAAGCTCGGAGATCCAGTACAAGTCTCCACATGTCATCATGGATTTTTGGCATGGTACTAATAGTTCTTAAACTGATGGCTAAGCAAGTAGCTGCACAGTCAGGTGATTGGAATAACACTTTACTTCGAAAGTATTGTAGATCTTACAATGCAATGAATGAAGTATTTTACTTAAGAAACCTCAACTCCACCCTTTCTAGCCTCCGAAGACAGTTATCCAACCCACAGGTATACTATGCCAATGCACAAAGCATGAGTAATGATGAATTCGTATACAGCTTTGCTATGTGCAGGGAGTATCTCTCAACCTCGAAATGTTTGGCTTGTTTTGACTCTGCAGTCAATGAGACAAAAGCATGTTGGATCGCCGATGGTGGAAACATGATCTATGATGATTGCAGTTTAAGGTTAGTGCAAAAATTGTGATTTCTGTTACCCAATTCATCACCATAGTCAACTATATATCTAGTGACTTAAATACCTCTTTCATTTATAGGTACGAGAACTTTGGGCAAATTTTTGGCGACACAAAAGTAATATTGGATAATGATGCTACTCCAACTGCAGTATGTGGCAACGAATTATCATCTCAGCCTCCAACAATTTTTAACAAAATACTGCAGGAATTGCTATCTGATATTCAAGTTGCTACTCCAAAAACAGCTAATTTCTATGTAGCATCCACAAGGAATGTCTCAAACAACAATTCAACGGTGTACGCAATTGCACAATGTGTTAAAAATACAAGCCAATCAATTTGCCAGAGTTGTTTGAATACAGCATACAACAATTTACGTGGTTGTCTCCCAAGTAAGGATGGAAGGGCCATTGACTTTTTTTGTTTTATGAGATATTCTGACACTTCATTTTTTCATAGCAATCAAACAACAAATATCATTCCTTTCCTAAGTCAAGGTGAGGCTTCTTAAAGTTCTCTATTTTAGCTAAACTTTTAAGATTCAGTTATTGAAATTGTTGGCAATAAATTAAAAGAACTACTGTATATAAATTTTCGTTGGGACAGGAAGTCCGCGAGAGTATGGCATGATAGGTGGATTAAGTAGTGCCGTTGGTCTCTTTTTGCTTGTGCTTGTTTTGTTGTTATGGTATCGACAACAGAAGAAGTCTAAGACTGTTAGAGAAGGTAATTAATGACATATTTGTATGCCGTTAATCTTAATAAACTCGATTTTGGATGTATTACATATAAAGCACATGATCAGTCAATCGTATCCATGATCAACCTAAGATATATAAGTATATATCTTTAAAAAATAAAATTGCACCATCTCAACATATAATTCCTCAGTCAAATATAACCACTAATTGCTTCTATATTGCACCAATGTTAAATTCTTAGACGAATCTGGATTACAAGGGACACGAGGTTACAGTTACCAAGAATTGCGATTAGCCACACGCAATTTTGGAGAAGAGTGTATAGTTGGGAAAGGAGGTTTTGGTGAAGTGTTCAAGGTAATATAGATTTTTTCTTTGGATTGTACTTCAAAACATCTCCATATATTCTAAAGGGATAATTCCAAAAATGATCAAGTTGCTCAATCGATGGGGTTTTTTTACCTTTGATTTGAAAATTCTTGTTTTGACCAAGGTGACCCGGTTGCTCAAAACGTGACGCGCCCATGGGATGCCAAGTGTCCCAAGTTGCTCAAATTTGTCTGAGTTGCCCAAAGTTTGTCATGAGTTGCCCAAAAATTTGCCACTTGGCGTCCCATGGAGGCGACACGTTTTGGGCAACCGGGCCACCTTGGTCAAAACAAGAATTTTCAAATCCAAAGTCAAAAAACCCAATCGATTGAGCAACTTGGTCATTTTTGGAATTATCCCTATTCTAAACACGTTATTAGTTTTAGTTTTTATAACAACTTTTGGCTAGGGTGTTTGGGACAACATTTGCAGGAATGGCGATTAAAAAGCATGTATAAACCTAATATTTTTAGAAGTGCACAAAGATAAATTAAGTATGTGAAAGTATTCTTCAAACACTGTTTACTTGTTAAACAATGTTTGTAACACAAAAATCAAATAATTCTATTCAAAACATGATCATGAACGTACAGTAAGCTTCATGAAAAGAAGCTGGTAAAACCAGATAGGAAGAGTTGTGTACTCTTAATTGACAACAGATTTCAGAAAAGTATTACTCCGTATTATAGAAGTCATGATTATAAAGTGTGTAATTTTGAAATAAGGGTATAATTGAATTTTTTATTTCAAATAATTTATGAGTTTAGCTTCAGGTCTTATAGTTACATTGTCGATTAAACAGGCAAGTATTGATGATGACAATGTAGTGGCAGTGAAGAGACTTCATGTTGGTTTTGGCAGAGCAAAATTTGAATTTGACAATGAAGTAAAGCTTATACGTAATGTTCAACATCGGAATCTTGTACGGCTACTAGGTTGGTGTATGGAAGGAGCTGAGCTACTTCTTGTCTTTGAATACATGGCACATGGCAGCCTTAATAACTTCTTATGGGGTAAACATAGTTTTATTTATTTATTTAGTTATTTATTTATTAATATATGTTGCTATATTCTACTAATATACATTTATCAAATATACAACGGAGCGGAAAATTTTGAGATAAATGCGTACTTATTAAGTGCATCTTTGATAGGTGAAAAAAAGGGCACTCTAAATTGGGAAAAAAGGTTCAACATCATCCTTGGGGTTGCTAGGGGTCTAGCCCATCTTCATAGTGAATTCCATGTGAAGATAATCCATAGAGATATAAAGTCCGACAACATTCTCCTAGATGATGATTTTCAACCTAAAATTGCAGATTTTGGTTTGGCTAGATTTCAACCAGAGGATCAAACCCATGTTAGCACAAAGCTTGCTGGGACCTTGTAAGCTACATATTTCACCCTATATATTTTGTTATAACAAATTCAAGATCCTATCTTTCCATATGAAAATTTAAATTTTCTAAGCTCTGTGCTGATATCGATATAGAGGATACATGGCACCAGATTATGCAACAAATGGGCATCTTTCAGAGAAGGTTGACACCTACAGCTTTGGTGTCGTGTGCCTTGAAATAATTAGTGGTCGAAGATGTACCGATGAAAACTTTAGTGGACCTGACACACCTCACCTCCTTGAACATGTAACAGACGAAATTCTTATCCTCTTCATCTTCTACAAAAGATTGAAAATGATTAGTTTGAGATATCTGGATGAATGATCACATATATACATGCCCCTTATATATTAAATTCTTATTATTTATGTAAAATGTGTGATGTGTAAATTTTTGTTGAATAGGCATGGCAGTTGTACGAGAAAGGCATGCACTTAGAGTTGATAGATGACACAATCCGTAAAGAAGAACACAATGAAGCAAATGTCATGAAGGCCATAGAGATTGCTCTGATGTGCACTCAGTCAAAAGCTACTTTGAGACCAACCATGTCGGAAGTTGTTTCACTATTGTTAAGTAGGCAATCTATGGGGTTAGGACAGCTAGTTAAGCCAACTTTCATGGATTCTCGGAGAGTGTTCTACAGAAGTGCAAATTAGTCAGAGGTTATCAAAGGGAAATGGTCTAATCGATCAGTTGATACCTTTGACATTGTTGTGTACCGATTGTTGTCTAATGGGTAAAACTTTAATAAAAATCATTTTATATATACAAATGACGTGAATAATGAAACACTATTGCCAATTAGATTTCTTGATTTTGTTATCGATCAATTAGATTGCTTAAATTTGAGACCTTAAATCGCAAAAATTTAGAAGAAATTTTATGTAAATCCGTAACGTTAAAATCAATAAATTATAAATAAATGGCTATTTCTTAGATAAAAGATACTAAAAAATTAACATAATTAGGAAAGTTAAAGTTTTCTAAAACCACACACTATTAAATGGTAGTATAATAGAGTCATTTTATTTTGGATGTTCAAAAATCTCTACATGCAAAGAACAAATTTGGACCACACAAATTGTTAGATCAAAAGAACAAGTTTTAAAATATAGAAAAAAAAAAATTTAAAAATAAATAAATAAAATGGAGGACCTAAAGTGTAAATCTAGACCACCCCAATTTTTAATTAAAACCCAATTTCATCTCTCATTCTTAAATATTATGTATCTCAAAAACCGTAAACCGTTCACCTAAAAAAATTACACCATCGTGATGAGCATTCAATTATCTTTCAATAGAGGGGCAACTTCATATACTTTCGACAAAATTTTTTTTTTCTCGGTGCAATGTCACTTGTGATATAACATTAATCTGTAAATTATAACACTCAACATGCTTTCATAAAACAAGTATAAATATTTTTGTAGAACTCCAAATGACTCATCATAAGTTAATGCACTTTTATGGAAGGTGTTCGACAAAACACCTAAGAGAGGGATGCACAAGTTAAGAAGCAATCACATGTTCCCATGTCATGTGAATGTGTTTGTAATTGACCCTATATTAGTTCTAAATAATAATACCATTATTCAAGTACCTAGAAGACAAAGTCAAGAATTATAAATGAATATTCGTGATAACTATAGTGCATTAATAGAGGTAACAAAAGAGGTTAGGGTTGAAAATTGATCATTATTTAGTACGTGATATCACCAATGATATCACACGTGATATCACCTGTGATATAACATGTTCCTCCATTACCACCACAAATTCAACAAAAAGAAGAAGCCGACACATCTGAGATATCACCTGTAATATCAAAGGTTCCTTTAAAAAGATGAACAACATAAGAATGAGATACACTGCAAAGATCATGCTTCATAAATGAATGACCAAAATAAGTTGATAATAAAGTATACAAATAGGTTTGTAGCAAGAAAACAATATGAGAACACTATTATCACTTGTGATATTTCAGAAAATTTAACAGAATATCACAAGTAATATAAACATCAAAATCAAACCCATGTGTTGCATCATTTTTAACAGAATATCACAAGTGATACTAGATACAAAATGGCAATTAGACATAAAAATAGCATTATTTTTTATTAATAAGAAAAAATTCGGGTAAAACAAAAGTTCAACTAACAACTTAATTAATAAACAGAATTACAAGAGCAGATAACAAAATTATCAAATATTTTTCACTCAGATATTTCATCAAACACTTGGTGTGCAACTTGATCACCAGAAATGTTGACAACTTGATCCACATAATTATTAACCGACTCAACAGCATTATCAACCGCAAAATTATCAATCAAATCAGCTTCTGAATCAAAATGGTTCATTTAAATCAAAAGAATGCCATAAAAAAGATGATAACTTTGGGGGATGATGAGATGATAATCTGAATGGTGATGGTGATCGGGAGGTGATGTTGATGATCGGAATGGTGATGGTGATGGTGATTTGCAGATACTAACTTTGGGGTAGGTGATGAAGAAGCCGGGAATTTATTGAGAGAGAAACACACTTAATTGTGTGAAAATAAATGTGATATTAAAAGAAGAATTAAAAAAAAATGATTATATAGATGGGGAGTAAAAAGGTTTATAAAATTAAATCTTTAATTAATCCATACCATTAGATCAAACTAAATTGATGGCGGGGATTTGTCCCTCAGTAAGCATTAATATAAGAGTAAGCAAATGAACTTTTCTCAATATTATTTTAAGATTTAGTTACTTAAATAGTCCAAAAGAAAGTTGATTTTTAGCCTATAGATGCTCGAATTTTTTTCCCAATAGTGGATTCGAGCAAAATTATAATGAAGTCGAGAAAAAAATAAAAGTGGAGTCGAGCAAAAAAAACAAGTCGTGCAGTCGAGCAGTCTATGTTTGATTTTTTTTTCCAAACATAAAACATGGTTTGTGCAGTGGATTAAAAATTTTTCTTAGTCTATTTAAGTCATTGGCCCTCTTATTAATTATCATGTTTTTAAAAATAAAAATTAAAGGAAATGATTAAATAAATCGACTTAAAAATTAGTCCCTTATAAACACTCATAATTATCTATACTATCTATATACAACATTTACATAATTTTTGTTAATCCTTAATCTTGAAAACTTAGAAAATCATTTCAATTACTAAAATATCCTTGATTAAAAATGGTAAAAACATCCACTACTAAATCAATATTTTAAATATTGTTAAATTCTCAAACTTTTATTATTTGTCATTATAACCCAAAAACTTTTTTTTCTCGCAATGACTACATATTAAACTCGTAAGTTGCATCAAGGATCACCTTAAAACAAAAATTCGCAAGTATAATTATTTGCAACTATACATCGTCACTTTGCGTAGGCGTTCGTCTAGTTAACCCTAATTCATAAGTCCACAAATATGTGATTTCAATACGGACATTTTAATGTACTTCTTGTTATGATTTATTAATTATTTATTAATTTTTTTGTTTATTTATTAACTCTGATTAATAAATTCACATACATGTAAATTTAAATCCTAGTAGGTTTATTTAATTTTTTTATTACTAAAATAAACAAGCCAATTATTATATCAATATGGTAACAAGAGCAAATATCATATCTTAAGTTACCTCAAAATATCTCACGTTTTCTTCTCCCCACTTTAACTTTCGAACCCTAATTCCCCTCTAACCTCTCGTCTATTATGGTTGGTGATGACGAGCGACCTCCCACTCCTCCTTTTCCTATATTTCCTTCCTCTACATTTGATAAATTCATCCCGTTTGGTGTTACACTTTGTTTAAAAACACGCGCATCATTGCACAAATTGCACACATCATTGCATTGCATTTGAAATTTCGCATCATGGTACCTAATGCAAGACCATCCCAGATTGCACTCGCAATTTATCGCATATGTGTAATGCTAGCAATAGTCGCAATTAGCGCAATTTGGAATTTGGGTTGATTTGTAAAAATAAAACCGTTTATACGAAGCCTAACTATTTTAATGAGGACCTTAATAAACGACGTCCATAAAAAATACATTAACGGCCATAGTTCTTGCCCTACATCCAAAAATTACCCCATTTTTATTTCATTCAAGCTCCTAGTGGTGCGGCTTATTTTAAAATGTGAGGAAATTCTTTACTTTAGTGCATAATCGAATAGTTTCTTCCTCCAGTTGCGTGATTCAAGTTGTAAACGCATATGTTCTTCTTTGATTATAATAATCGCATATTTTATATCATTAGGCACAAAGTGAGTTAATTTCCTTTTCAACACTAGAACTCATATCTTATTCAGTTTTGACTTTGAATTTTTGCTATTGATTTAATTATGATTCTTTGTTACTGATATAACTTGTAACTTGTAAACCAATAATTTATTTATTGGTTTAATGCATTTACTTGGTACTTGGTAAAAATATACTATGTATAAATATATTCTTTTTAATGCTAAACGCATCGCGTCTAAATTGCGCTCGCATTCGCATCACGCATCGGCCTCTAGGACCTTGAGCGCATCGGATCGCAAAACGCAATTTTAAACCATGGTGTCACGAGTATATCCAATAATGACCCCATGAAGTTAAACCTAGTGAAGATGAACTATAATTTTTGGAGTTCATTCTTCAAATTCATGTTGGAAGCATTGGGCTCAAACATCATATTGAAAGCTAAACTGCTAGTTCCACGGATAATGATTGGAGTCATTTTGATGACCTTGTTAAGGTATGGATTTTAGGCAGGTGTTCAGAATCCCTACAAGACCAAGTTGTGACCACTCCTGGTACTGCCAAAGACTTATGGGATCATCTCAAGGAATTGTTCCATGACAATAAAGATTCACGGGCGATCATCTTCGAAAACCAACTTCATTCCATCAAGCTAGGTAATCTTTCTATAAAAGATTATTTTACTCAAATTCAAAGTATGCTGGATAGGTTAAAGAATCTTGGTGGCATAGTCACAGATAAAAACTTGGTGTTTTATGCATTAAATGGCTTAGACTCTCTGATGAAATCAAATAAGGACTAACTATATGCATCATTTATCCCATTTATATTACCTCTTTTAGGCTATTTATATGAGTATTGATACTTAATCATTTACTTTTTTAAATCTCAGTAAATATTGGAGCAATTTGAGAAAGTTAAAGAAAAAGAGGTATATTGGAGCTTAAGAAAAGAGATTTGATAAAATCCACTGTTCAGACCATCGATATGCCATCCGTGACGTGATTTTAACATATATACCATTTATACTTATAGGAGTACACTACATACATGCTTTAGATAGAAATCAAGAGAAGAAACAAAGCCAAAAGACGAAATCAAGATTACATAATGATACTCGAAGATGCTTTAGTATTTTGACCATAATTTCTTCATCCGGACTCCGTTTTAGTTGATTCATGCAGCCACGCAAAACGAAAAGGAAATCTACATGTTCCAAAGGTCAATACGGCATATTAACCAGATTGATATGCCGTATTGACAATACACGATATTGGGGACTATCAATACAGGGGTCAGTTTCAGACTTGGAGGCTAAGTTTACTTATGAATACGGCGTATTGGACCCTCCCAATATGCCGTATCGACCCTGATTTTAGAAACTATAAAGAGAAGACTCATTAATAACTTAGGGCATCATTGGGGACCCTCAGGGTCATTCCTAGGCGTCTGAAAAACACCACCAAATAGCGGAAGACCCACATTGAAGACCATAACATCCTTGAAGAACATCTCTAATCATTGTTACATCACTTAATCTTTCAGTTAGGTTATCGTATTTTCTATGTTTCATACTTTATACATTGTGATTATGTTTATGTACTTTGCTGTTGAGATTATGCACTGGTACAAAAATTTCTATCAGTCACGCCCAAAATGCGTGACGATAGGCATATAGTCACACACGTTTTTTTCGTCGTGTGTCACCAAAAGTCCCGCCACCGTAGGTGGCATATGGTGACGTTGTTGAGTTCGTGGCCTTTTCCATCGAAAGAGAGTGACCAAAACCCCGAATATGTGTGACAATTTAGGCACAAGTTTTGTTGGATTAGTCATTATCCGTGACCGTAAATACCTTATAGTCACACGAATTGTGACAACTGGTAAATTTGGGTGACTTTTAAAAACTTCCGCATTACTATTTTTATAAACCCGAGTATTGAAGTAAAATGATTTTGAGGAATTTGGATTAGAAAGTTGAATATATATCAAACGTTTATCGTTTTGAGTAATAATTAGGCTATTTGAGTACTTCGCGTTAGGCACTATTTGACTTTGGCACTAGAAATCCTAATAAAACGTATTTTGGACAAGTAACGATTGAGAATCTTTTGACATAAAAATTCACTTAGTTTACCCGAGTCGTAAAAATATATTTTTTAATTGGGTCTATTATTTAAAAGAACTTTTGGAAATATATTGGGGAATTTATTGTAAAACACGTGGTGTGTACTTAAAAACGAATTTGGTGGCTACCGGCTAGACTTATGAACTCAAAAATATGTTTTGGGGTACGTTTTATAAAAATAAAAGTTTTGGGTTCCCTAGTTCAACTAAACTCTAAAACTAACAACTAAGGGGACCATTTTTGCCAAAAGCTTAAACTTACAACAACATAAACACCCTTATATCATTTTTATACACAAAATCAAAACCCTACTCCTCCCTTTCTTCTTCCTTGCGCCGGCCACACACCAAACACACACACACACTCATTTTTTTTTATAATCCAAGCTCAAAAACATCATCCCCATCCATTTCCAATCATTCCTATATAATTTTTATACATCAAAACGACCCAAAACCCTAAAACCCATTTAAATT
>LBNU01025696.1:0-10155 GCA_014162995.1 Artemisia annua | reverse complement strand
TGTTTAATCCTTCCCTTTCTCTCTCCTTTTCTTACTATTTCTATGTTTATGTAAAGTTATTCCTATTGCTAACCCTGGTTAGATTTTTCTAGTGAAAAGAAAACAGTTATGATGAGAGGATCTCTCTTTCACAAAGTGTTTCTTCCCTGTACTTATTATCAGTTGGTGATTTAATCTTTCATTGATTTGCATATAGTTCTATTTCTTGTCTTTCATTTAACTGTAAAACTGGATTTTATTTTGTCTTTGGTTTGTGGGAGGTGCGAGATATCTGAACACAGCTCCAAATTGCTATAGTCACATTTGGGATGCGTTCCGAGGGCGCATGTCTTGCGTACCGACAGGGGTGGGCGGATATTATATCTATGAATCCGCGTTAGATCATTTTTGCCCTTTCGCAGTCGTGCATTCTCACCCCATCTCGGTATAATGGCGTTTTTTGGCCAGCTCTTCTTCTATGCTCAATTCTCTTTGGGCTTGATTGCGTGTTGTTGCTTAATCAATACTTTTCTTGGCAGTGCTTACTCTGCTTATGGGTATTCATCATACCAAGCATTGGATTTGAGGAGTTTGATCAATCATGCGGTCCTTATTGGCGCAAAGGATTATTACCTTACTTAAAATCAAGACATGTGTCGTGAGACTAGGGGTCAGACATTCACACAGAAACAGTGGACCCATGGTTATCATATTTTGCTATCAAGTACTGGGCGGTGCTTCATTTCTCAATGCCTGGCGGTTTCGAGGGGTTTTTGATCTGAATATGCTTCACAGCCATAAGACACCTTTATCGGAATCTTATAAGACCTAAGTTCAAGGCTGACGCTTTCTATGAATACCGCCATACTCATAACGCAAATAAAAGTTGCAGTCACCTTTTTTGTCGTTTCCATTTTGGTGAGATCACGTAATAAAGACGGACGTGGCGCTCGACAGCTCTTCCATCTCTATGCAACCAGAAGACTGGGTATGTTTGAGCGCTCTCTGAGGTCCTTTATTCGTTTCCCATACTTAGGGTGGTGTAGTTTTTATTGGTCAACTTTCGAGAATTTCTTCCTATCTTTGGTTTGGATGGCATATAGACAGACGCGACCTTTCTGTTAAGTACATTTGGCTACGTGTATGCCATTATGTGGGGTTACAGCATGCCTTAAAATGAGCGAACTTGAGGCAGAAGTTTCTTCGTAAGCGTTAGACATGAGCAACATTGTAGGAGAATATCGAACGCTCTCACCTCAAAAGTCATAGACTGACTAATCTCCAAAGCTAATATACCATCAAGGATGAAGATAAACTCACCATCCGTATGGCAACCTTAAAGGACATATATCTCTATTCATTAATGCATCTTCCAATACGTGTATAGGGTCGGTGGTATACGTTGTACTAGTATTTAAGTATTCTATTCTTTTCATAGATTATGACTATTTTATAGACCATACAAGTATGCACCTAGAATTTTATTATTATTTATTATTTATTTTTATTTTTTTGGTAGCATGCAATTGGTATAAATGATGTATGAGTGTCAATGTGTCGTATAAGGTATTTTTAATACGCCGGTGTTTTAAAGAACATACTGCCATGAAAATAAGTAGTATTTAGTATTGTACCGGATACAAATAAGGGTTAGAATATCCATACCTCTCTCTTAACTGATTCCAATAATCCTTTAATTTTATTTTATTTTATTTATACCTTTTTATTTATTTATTTATTATTATTATTATTATTTTTATAATTTTGTTTTTGTTATAAAACTAGGAAACCACAAAGTACGGAAACAAAAATATAAGTTTGACAAGAAATATTGAACAGAAACTAATAAAAACAAAAAAATACAGAACATAAACTGATAAAAAAAATTGTCATACAATAATAAAGAGAGTAAAAGGTGAGTCGGATGGGTAAAAGGTGGGGTATGCATGACAACAGCCTATAAATAAATCTAACTAAACTTTAGTATTTAGTATAATAGCGTACGTACATGCATATAAATAAAATGCAAGTGATTTTTTATTTTATTTATTTATTTATTTATTTTTACAGTAGCTAGTGCATACTGATCAAATGTCATGAACTGTCGTCATCGTGTGTGTGTTATGGTACTTATGGTGTGTAGATAATATAATATGATGTATGTGGTATGCAGGAAAATGTAGCAGATGAGCCACTGGGGTTGCTAGCAAATAACCATGGACAAGAAGGACAGTCGAACGATGATGCGGTTGTTGACGAAATAATGGACAGTTATGCCCTTGATCAATATAGTGTCCTGATTGAAGCAGACAAGCTACGGTTGAATGTCCTCAAATGTATGATAGACATTTTGACATCATTGCAGGCAATAGAGCTTCTAGTGGCATCCAAGAAGTTACACCTCTCTTTACACGAGTGGGGCAAGAGAAGAGACATCCGAATGGGCATTACTGAACTACTGAATAATAACATTCCCTCTTCGTCGCATGACCAACCACCCAAACAGTAAATTGCTCTAATGGCTGGTCATGGCCATAACAACCAAGTGCATGGATTTTGTGTTTTATTTTCATTTCGCTACTTTTGTTCTTTCTTTTTCTTTTGTTACTTTGATAGTGTGGCGCATAAAATAGCTAGTGCGCCTAATGTTGGTCCTTTGACAAGTTGATTTTGAAGTTTGTTGAGAGACAATAGCTATTATAAGTTGTCGGATGTGTTGAAATGTTTGTTTTCGGTTTTTTATGTGTTCATGCCGCTACAGAAAGCTTTTAAGCTTTTAACAGCGGTTTCAATAAAACACACACGTGTGGGTGTGTTAAGAATGTTCCTTATTTTGGTTTCCTACGTGTTTGTGCCGTTGTTGAATTATCTATTTCTATTATATATCTAATATACTAGATATTCTTTTGGGCCGTGCTACGCATGACCATTGGGGTTCGTATATACTTTTTGGGCTCGACACGTTTTCCTTTAGAACATTAAAGCGGAAGTATAGTATTTAGGTTCATACTTTAACCATTCGACAATGTGCGAATCTAATAAAACTATTGTAAATAAAACAACACAATGAGGTGGCCTTTCTAGAAATCAAGTACATATTTGTAGTACCCTTATAGCCCATTCCAAGTTTCCATAGCAATGAACGACTATATTCTACAATTCTTAATGGTCCAAACAACTAATGTCATATACAACAAGTTTCTTGGCATCAAATGAACACACTGTGGCAGAAAGACTTGCGGTTCCATTGTCTGTACGGTCATTCTTGATCTGGGGAATGTGTTCACAAGTTATCGTTAGCTTGAACAAACTCATGCATGTTGTATTCATAATAGACTCTATGTAAATAGTCTAGAAGGAAAAGATAACACCCACATCGCTTCGACTTCGATTCTTGGTGACATGGCGATTAAGGGAGTAAGGTGTATACCATAAGCTTCTTTCTTGTGTAGGAAAGCTGGTTTGACGTCTAATCCAACTTGTTTTAACTCTTTTCAAAGTAAGATTGTATGTTAGTGACGTAGAACGAAAGCGTGAATAAAACCCTAACACGGGTTAAACCAAATCAAAAAGGATTTAAGGACTAAAAGTCAAGAATAAAATTGATTATTGAATGTCCAGACAATAAACTCAAGCCCTATATTTATAGAAAACAAAACTCGTGGAAAAGTAACTAAAACATGTCCAAAACCGACTTAAGCGAAAATAAGGAAATACGTTATTGTCAATACGTCTACGGCGTAAAGGAGGTAACCTTCTATGGCGTAGACAAGCCATGAAAACAACCAAAATTGATTCGTAGTATATACGACGTAGACAAACATTAAACCTTACGCCGTAGAAGAAATTAATCTGCGTTTTCTTCTTTCGAGCATCCTTGCCATGTTCCAAGTGCTCCATATACTCTTCCGCTAACTCCTCAATCTTGTCCTCATCAACCCCCCCGGAAGAACTCGTCCTCGAGTTCTCGCCCTCAATCGTATCCTCGGTGTGAAACGCATAAATATCTGACACATTAAAAGTCTTCAAAATACTCATAGTATTTGGAAAATCTATCACATGAGCATTATCATTAATCTTTTGGAACACCTTGTATGGACCATACTTCTTTTGTTGTAGCTTGCTATAAGTACCAGTTGGAAAATGCTCTTTCCAAAGAAGCAGCGTCACCTTGTCACCTTCTTTGAACAACTAGACTCGATGATGCTCATCCGCAACAACCTTAAACTTAGCATTTGATTCAACAATCTTGGCTTGAACAACTTCATGTATAGCTTGAACCTCTTCCACCATCTTGTTTGCTTTAATATTCTTCTTGGTCGGTAAATCAATCAAATCCACCACTTGTCTTGGCGAAGTCTTGTAAAAAACCTCAAATGGTGAGAACCCCGTTGAACTATGAACCGTGCTATTGTAAGCAAACTCGGCTTGAGCTAACGACACATCCTAAAGCTTACGCTTTTCTCCACACAAACAACGTATCATATTTCCCAATGTGCGATTAACCACTTCGATTTGACTATCCGTTTGTATGAGCGGTACTACTAAAAATGAAGGATGTACATAAATGTTACACCCCAAATCCATTTTAAGCATTTATTTACTAGAATGCCATTAGATAGTTTGACTACGACTTTTATTAGTTTGAATGATGATAAGGATTTAAAAAGTGCATTTTAAGGGGTCATTTAGTCTCTAAATTCGTATATATTTAATCAATTATTACCGTAAATCGATTTTTTTTTAGTTTTAGGTATTTTAGAAGCAAATGACTGAAAGGAGCATGTTCTCGGCTTATTTGGACAGGAAAACAACCAAGTCACAAATTCGTCAGGAAAAGAAGGCTTGACGGCATCACAATCCTAATGTGACGCCGTCACTTGCACTTCAACGAGATGATTCAGTGATCATTTTACAAGCGACGGTTCAGAAAACAGTGACGGCCTAGAGCTGACAGCATTACTACCAAAGGAACAGTTCACGACAGCGTAACCGATTACAAGGCGACGGCGTCACAATGGCGACACAGCTAAGGACGAAACCCTAATGACGGCGAGCTGACGGCGTCACAACCATAAAGTGACGTCATCACAACTATATAACTATATATACTTTTCATATGCTTTTCATTATTCGTGTAACATCTTGGAGAGATAACTTAAGGAACGATTTTCAGAGCTTTTGTAAGGGTTTATCAGGCCCCAAACTCCATGTTTTATTGAAGTTAAGTAATTCCTCTTTAATCATTCAATATGTTTATATGTTTTTTGATTATATATGTTTCTTCTCTTCTATTTAACATGCTCGGCTAATTTAATTAGTGTTTGCTTAGGATTTAATGAAACTAGTAAGAAAAGTACACTTCTTTGAATTAACAAATAAATCGTTTTCCTTTAAAGCTTTCAAAACCACTCGTAAATGATCTAAGTGCTCCTTCAGCTTTTGGCTATAAACCAAAATATCATCAAAATAAATAACCATAAACTTACCCATAAACGACCTTAGAACTTGAGTCATTAAGCGCATAAAAGTACTAGGTGCATTAGATAACCCAAATGGCATAACAAGTCACTCATATAACACATCCTTGATCTTGAGAGCGGCCTTGCATTCGTCACCTGATTTAACCTGAATTTGATGGTAGTCACTCCTCAAATCAATCTTAGAACACAATTTAGCACCCAAAAGTTCATTTAACAATTCATCAAGACTTAGAATAGGAAAACGATACCTTACTGTGATTTTGTTGATGGCACGACTATCAAAGCACATTGTCCAACTCCTATCCTTCTTTGGTGTAAGAAGCATCGGAACTGCACAAGGACTAATACTTTCTTGAATGTGGCCCTTCTTCAACAACTCTTCAAACTTTTAAGCAAGATATTTGACTACGGACTCATCCTATAGTGAGGAAGATTTGGAATACTTTCTCCGAGAATTAAGTCAATTTGGTGTTGAATATACATCAAAGGGGGTAAAGAATCTGGAGTATCATCCGCAACAACCTTGCTAAATTCTTTAAACATGGGTCTAATCACTTCTGGAATTGCATTATCCATACCATCTTCAACTCCTTTAACAACCAAAGCATATGAAACTTCTTTTTCCTTTCTTTCATCTTGAATCTCCTTTTGTAATGAAACCAAAATCACCAAAGTCTTACTCTCCAATTTCTTCTCGGGAGAAGAGACACCTAGAGGTAATAGAACAATATTCTTTCAATTCCATTAAAAAAATACATATTAGACTTACCTCGGTGTGTAGCATCCACATCATGTTTCCATGGGCGTCCTACCAAATCATGACATGCTTCCATATCCACAACATCACACGTAACCAACTCATTGTAATGTTTGCTAATAGCAAGAGGAATCTTACAGACTTTTTGTCACTTTTATAGCCGGTCCCTTATTAACCCAACCAATTTGATAGGGATTTAGATGAGGCTCGGTTGGTAACTTAAAAGCTTTAACCAAAGCCCTAGACACGAAATTCTCGCAACTTCCACCGTCAATAATAATTGAACAAATCTTTTCCTTAACCAAGCTTTTAGTTTGAAAAATCTTTTACATTGCGAAGAATCACTAAACTTAGGCAAACACAAACTCCTTTGGATGACAAAATTTAATTGTTCCGTTTCGCCTTCCTCAGCCTCAGTGTACTCCAATCCTTCTACTTCTTGAAAAACCGCATCATCAAACACTCTCTCTTCATCCCCACGCTATGCATAGTAGGTAGCTCACTTAGGATACGCATTAGACCTATGCCCCAGTTCAGCACACCTAAAACACTTCGCACATGTTGGTTTAGCATAAGGGTTAGAATTGACTGGTTGACTATCTTTCAACTTGTCTACTCCACTTTCACTAGCCTTCGAACTTGAGGTTGTGGTATTAGTACTAGGAAGGGTGAATTGGCTTTGATTGGGCCGACTACCATAAGTATAAGCCACCCTCTCTGCCTTCATCGCCAAGTTTCGAGCTTGATCCATGGACCAAATCGAAATCAAACTCAACTTCTCTTGAATAGATGAATTTAAACCACTTACATACCTAGCCATGGTTTGTTCCCCCGTCTCCCTCAAATTGTAATGGGCTTGTAACCTTAGAAATTCGCCTGTATATTTGGTTATGGTTCTCTTACCTTGGACACAATTATGATATTATTGGTACAAAACTTTCTCAATATTCGAGGGTAAAAACCTACCTTTGATTATTCTTTTCATCCTCGTCTAAGTATCCACGAGTCGCTTACCTTGTGCCCTACGGTTTCTTGTTCACGTTGCCCCCAAGCACCCGCTCCTCAACACAATTTTAAGCCACAATCGTCACTTGCTCTTCTTTGAGAACATCTATAATGTCAAAAAACTTTTCAAATTCTTACAACCAATCTAGCACCGCTTCAATGTCAAGTATTCCAACAAAGTTGGGAATCTCAGCCTTGACACGATAACCTTGTCGCTCAACATACCCACGACGATTATCATTCCTTCCAACCACATCCCTATGTATTCGATCGCCTCCCCTAAGACCTCCATCGAACACCTCATGGTTTTCTCTCCTTCCTCATCTGAAGACGAAATGATCTCTTGCCTCCAAACTTGTTTAGGAGATTGATTACGCCCCTGATATCATATAATCCCTCATAGTTAGTACCAAATTTAGGATTAATGATAAGTCCTATATTAATGAATACTTATCACATGTTTAATTGCTCATATCAGCATGTTTATATCTAAATTGATACTTAATTGCCTAAGTTTTCCTCTTTCAATGATTATGGAGCAATATTACAAAAAACACAGAAAGAAGACAAGATTTGGAGCTAATTATGATAACTTTGTATGCAAGCTGTAAAGGAACATACGATGTATGTAACTTTGGCCATACCCCGTATTGATATTTGGAAGAATTCACTAAGTATTGGTGAATATGGAAGCATACAACGTATTTAACTCTAGCAATACGCCGTACTAGGAAGCTCTACAGTCAAAGCCCAAGTCAATCATAGAAGGCATACGGCGTATGAAACTCTGGCCATACGCCGTATTGAAGATCTTATCCCCAGTTCAAGTATATAAAGATTTCAAGTTATACGACGTATTTAATTCTGACAATACGTCGTATTTAAAAGATACGTAGAATATGCTTTCTTTGTCGGAAATTAAGAAATCTTGAATACGCCGTATCCATACTTAGATACGCCATACCGGTGCCCTAACAGAAGACTATAAATACAAACCCTATATGGGAATTTTTGATATCATTCACTCACCACTCTCAACCATAGCCGAATTTCATCATTCCAAGGCCCCAAGATCAGTCCCAAGAGCTTGGAAATCAACAAGAGAAGGTCTCGTATCATCACATTAGGTATGATCATTCGATTTGCATATCGATTTCACTATGATTTCCATTTGTTTATCATTTGAATTATCTTCTTGTGCATTGACATACATTATGGGCTAACACTTAGCCATGTTTATGAATATTTCATGATAGTTATTTCCATTTCTTAGGATTTAATGTTTAGTATTGCTTAGTTTATGTATTTATCGTTCAATATATGCTCGTTTATATGTTTAAGTCTTTTAAGTCTAGTATCACATGGACCAAGTGGGTACTGGATGTATATTACGAGGGCACTTAAGTTAGCATAATGCTATTCTCACATGGACCAAATGGGGAAGGGTAGGTGTTACATGGACCAAGTAGACACCATAGATAAATCACATAAATTAGTTGACACGACTTAATGCATGCTTGTAGTCTGATAGGTACATGTACCAAATGGCCTAGTAGATTACCTACGTAGATACTAGATACATGGACCAAGTAGTCTAGTCTAGGTTAGATAGGAGCATGGGAGTATTATCTGGACCAAGGAGATACTTCTCATGTATCCTGATGTCACCAGTACTTTACAATTGAAGGATTGCACTAATAAACGTATAATTAGAATGCAATAGGATTAACATGGATAGCACTGTTTTCTCTTATTGATCACAATACACGTAAAATAGTTTAGTTTAATTTACTTTTCTTTTTTTAGTAGTTATAATAATCAAATCAATCAAAACCCCCTTAAAAACTTGTAAAACTCACTAGGTTAAATCTAAGCGTACTATTCCTGAGATCGACCTCGTACTTATCCCACCGGCTACATCTGATCGGGTACACTGCCTATGAAAGTGTGTCTTTTAAGGTATAAGTCCATCAATTATAAATTTAAAACTTGAATTAAAAATACCTACAACGAAACACACATCAATTAAAATGTTCGATATCCTCACGATTTGAATGGTTACCACCACCTACGATCGCAAATCGTATCTCATCAAGAACAGTGGACATGCTCGCGAATTTGGAAGCGACATTATTGATCGCGCTATCCATCTCTTTGGTCGACCGCACCCATCTCTTCGGTTGATCGCGAATTTGGACATACGAATTTTTGGAATCTCTGCATCCTTCCGTCCATCAGGAAACCACTGTTGTCCCTTTTTCGACACTTAGTATGTAACTAGAGGTTAAACTAAGTGTTTATGGTAAACTATGATGTAGGCACTGTCTCTGTATAACCAAACTAGAAACAAGGACTAAACGTAAAAACAGAGAAATATAATTTTTCAAACGTTCTAATTCTTATTAGAAATGATCAAAGAATTTGATACCAAGTGGTTGCGACAAACACTTGGTATTGAAATGACCATGTAGTAGTTTCCTCCTTCTAAACTTAACTAAGGCTTAAGTAACAACTACGGTACAATCGGAAGCCTATCTCGAGTACGAGTATGTTTCTTGGAGAGGAAAAAGGTTTATGTGTAAGACTAAAGCTTAAATTCAGCGGAAGAGCGGTACTTTTCTCTCGTTTACAAATGCTATGGGTAGGGGTATAGTATACATATAATAACGATACTTATTCCAGGGTTTGATGATATGACCTTACTTAAAGAAATCTTATGGAAAGATTTGGTTTCCATGTCAACATACCGCATATTGGATAGTGGACCAAAGTAGCTTTTAAGGTATGGGCTTATTGAGGTTTAGGGAAAGTTTGACGTTTATGGAGGAATAAAGGTTACTATAATAAAGCAGTCAGTAACTTTTCCCTCCCCCAATCCGCGCCATATTCTGTAGTCTTGTATGATGGTGAGAGGAGTGGGATCCCGTGGAG